>JAPSGF010000034.1:2053128-2110000 GCA_035772895.1 Perdix hodgsoniae
TATTTTTATTTTTATTTTTATTTTTATTTTTATTTTTATTTTTATTTATGTTTCTATGCTGAAATGTATTCATGATAGAATGGGTACAAGGAGAAAGGTCAAACTGCTGTATTAAGATTCGCTGTGTTGCACTTTGATCTTCATTAGCATCACCCTTTTAGAAGTTGCTTCCACTGCTGAATATATTGAAAATGTTTGTGGTAGTACACAATAGTAACAACTTTTGTCATCCTTTAAATTTGGTTAATCTTTGTGAATACTTGAGTCTGTGTAGAGCACAGTGAATGTAAGGACCAAGACATTGAAAACTGAATACTCAGCAATTTCTTAGTGGAATCCAGTCAGTATACATCACCCTAAAAGCTCAACAAATATATACTTTGCAACTTCTGGATTTCTTATGGAATCTTCTCTCATTCTTGAATAGATCTTTTGAAAAGGGCTTTAACATCAGCCTTGCTTTAGCTTTGAGAGCAAGTTTTGTTAATTTGGATAAAATATTTTTGTCACACTAGAAAAATCTTTTTCTTTTTACACTATAGCCACATATAACTCAATTCAAATGATTCCCACATCCTGTCACCTTGTCAGTGTGGTCAATATTAATACATTTTTTTTAGATTTTTACTCAAGTCACTATTCCCTACAGATAATGAGTTCTCTAGCAATGACCTTTTGAACCTTAGGGAGGAACTTCCACTACTCTAGAATAAACTGTCTGCCTGGAAGGAATGCCTTTGAAGTTTTCAATAGGGAGGTCTTGACACAAGTCTGCAGTCTCAGCATTTACTTAAAAATAGAACAGCCCCCAAGCCCCACAGTTCAAATCATTCTTCAATTTATTCAAATTACAATTTGAATACAGTCCTTGATTTCAAAACATTTTCTGTTTTGTTGTTGTTGTTTTGTTTTTTCTTACTTGCAAACCAGAATGAATAACTGAACTAATTTCAGAGAGAATTGGATGACCCCACAAGCAAAACAGAATCATCAGGGACTTCAGAGCAGCTTTCTGGCATCAGTGTAGTTTCTCCTTCCTGTACATTAGGACTTGAAGAAAGAGATAGTTGGTACAATGAGGCAGGAAGTTTACTGCACACTTGCACATTCCAAGTGTCCACTCCTGTGGAGTGAGGTCACTGCGTCCTGGAAAGACATCTAAGAAAATTCAACTAATCTCGTAAACTGACATCATCTAAGAGGAATTAGAGAAAGGCATACAGGAAAGATAGAGTTATTAATATTATAGAAAAACCACAAAGCACAAATAAAAGTCAGTATCTAAAAATGCCTGCAGGCAGCAGGAATGATAGGGTGGGTGATATTTTATAATTATGTACTGGATTTCTTTTGTTTAATAATGACTTCAAGTTATCAACTTGAAAGCTAGCTTCAGTAAGAAAAGCTGTAGGAAGCCAGATTTAAGTGTTCAGCAGGAGATGCTGGGAAATATTTTAATAATTATCATTTTAAGACAGACAAAGTAATGCAAAATGAAGGAATAAAAAATGAGCTATGCACTTCAGATGACCTCCAAAGGATCTTGCATACTGCATGTACTATTTGGCACAGGGCCAACTGGTTTTTTGTTGTTTTTTAATTTCTTAAGCAGTACACTGTGTCTCAGATATTAAAAAAAAGGAAGTTGCTTAAGGCAAATTCATTTGCAAAATATCCATATCACTGGGCTTGCCATAGTAAAAGAAAGAACTTTAATTTCTGAACATAGCAGCCACGCTTTACATTTGTGACTTCGTAGCCTAATGAATTAAGATCATATTATGTTGGTACAGATAATCCATTTGTTTTTATATGTAAAATGACTGTCTGGATTATCACTTAGAAAGTAAAACCAGTC
Organism: Perdix hodgsoniae; assembly: GCA_035772895.1. Taxonomy (NCBI): domain Eukaryota; kingdom Metazoa; phylum Chordata; class Aves; order Galliformes; family Phasianidae; genus Perdix; species Perdix hodgsoniae. The sequence continues at coordinate 2,054,987 of JAPSGF010000034.1, forward strand.
TTAAAGCAAACAAAGAAGACACTGGAATAGTAGCACTATTGAAAACAGGAAAATATCTTCACAGTATTTGGAATAAATTTCTACTTAATCTGAAATTTGCATCTCATTTCTGACATAGAGAGAAGGAAGAGATTAGTGATAAATCTTCACATCAAGAGTCACAAACCATGATATATTCCAGGATCAAGCAGAACTGAATGGTTGACGCAGCTGGGACTAAACCCAAACAAGTTGAACTGTATGGAATATATACAGTGATACTTATAATTCTTTTTAGTGTCTGCTGAGCTGATCCTTGAGAATACTTTAGATGTAAATATTATCAGAGTAGTGTAAAGCATTCTCTGGTTTTAAAGTTGCTTACAATGTGCAGAAAATCTTATCTCCCTCTCTCTGAAAAATTACACCTTAGCATTAGCAAGATATTACCTAATACCTATGCTGAAATCTCTGTCATAATTACAAACTTTAGGTAAATGTAAGGGACAAGAATGGATAATGCCCTGAGACAGTTAAACCAAGGGAGGAGCCAAATGTGCCTTCCCTTAATTTGACTGATGTCTGGAAGAGTCACAAAATCAGAGTCCAGAATAATGTCTGAGAAATGATCAGGTTGTGGGAGGGGGCGTGGTTTCACATCCTTTGGTTTGGCTGATGTATCACCATACACAAATTCTGGGACCAATGCCTACTACTATTCCAAATAGGGAGTGTGGACGACCATCCCTTCCCTTTTTGCTTTGATACTACAGTAGGGACTAGGCCATGGAAAAGAAGGTTAGCCCAGTCAAACTGCTGCTGCCCCAGCTTCTCATTATTGCTTTTTGAGCAACCCCATTGACAGGCCTGGTGCTGGATCCAAGACTGGTTATCTGTCTCTTTCTCTTATCCACTTTATCTCTCAAAGTTGTTAAGTAACACAAAGCTTAGTTGGATTTCCTATAAAACCACATAGCTTGGATAGATGTATTTGTGGGAGTGCCAGCACACATAGGGTAACAGTTTTATACAAATCTCTTATTAAAGTTGCTATTTTTCCCTCTTACATACAGACCTGGAGTGCCATTTCACTTTAGTCAAACCAGAAGGATTTGCAAATCTGTTCACTTCCCCCTCTTCTCTTCAGAAGCAGGATATGACAGTAAAAAACATAACTGATAACGTTTAAAGTTTTTTATATTCCTTTTGTATTGTAATTTAATTTGAAAGCTATAAAAAATACTTTCTTCCACACATTTCCCAGAGTCCTCTATATATTTTTGGACATCATTATATAAATCACCAATATTACCACTAAATATTATTGGTATTATTTACAGAGTATGCCTAACTATACATAATGTATCTTCGGAAGCGATTTCCACTACAATATCCATAGTGACTTCTTTTCCCTTTAATCAATGTTTATTGTCACTTGATAGAGAATAATTTCTTAATATTCTTGTTATGGGTACTGTTTCTTTCATATGAGTAAAGAGTACATGGGCTAATGTTAACTAGGTTCTCTTTCTGATGGAAGGTTTTTGAAATGCTTTTCTGTTTTTGCCTTCTTAGATTCTCCACTTCACCTCCTTTAAGACAACTGGGCTAGAAGGTGAGGATGAATAGGAGGAAAAAAAGTCCATGCACTCCAAGGTCTGGCTGCCTTTCCAATGGCCTTCTCAAAGGGACCAGTGTTGTCTGGATCAGGTGGAGGCAGTGATGTTTAAGCCCGTTCAACACTTCACCTAAACTGACTCTGGAACGATCTCTGGAAATGCTAATGGACACTTGTTTCAGCATATTAAACATGAGGTTATCTGGGATGAGATTCAGTTCCAGACATAAATACCCGAATTTCATAAAAACATGAAGTTGCAAGACCCACTGACCATATTGATCAGTTCATCAGTAACTATATGGAAATCTTAAACATCTGGTCTTTGTGTCAATTCCCAAATTTAGGAACCTTACGGTGAATCAGAGTCCTAAGGCTTTGCTAGTCGAGCCTTGTGTTTTGATGAATAGGCAATACCATCTTTTATTTTCATTAGTTTTACCTTTTATTTCTTTTCAAAAATTTGAAATTAATCTGACAAGGTTTTGTAGCTGGCAAAACGCTAAACTAAATCTTTTATTACATTAAACAAGTACAACCTTCTCAGCAGAGAAAGCGGAAGGCAATTAATTTCTACTGGAACTGTAATCTGCAATTTATATATGCCAATTCTGTATGGACAGGAGTTATAGGGAGCATATGTTTCATATCATAGGACATATGGCCTCAGTTTTCATGGCTATTGAAAATAAAAACAAATTGTCTACTCTTTTCATATTAATGTAAATAACATAGATTTCCAGTTAAGTCAATAGCTCTACAACAGTTTTACTCCATTATGAGATGGAAGAGAAAGAGACTCCATAACAATTCCTCTGTCTTCTACTTTGGCTTTATAGAATTGCTGCTTTATTGATTTCAGCTGTATTATATCTGGTTTACATCTATGCAAGTGATTGGAGAAATTGATGTGGAGATAGTTTATAAAATGCTATATAAGAAAAAGTGGGTGTAAAAAATAAAGTAAAATCATAGTAATTGAGTGCTCATTACAGCAACTGAAAAATGTTGTAGTAGTGCAATATGTTCATTCAATTTGCCTTTTCATACTAATGACAGAAAATTCCAGCCCCCAGCTGAACAGGTATTCTAATTTCCATTTGAAATATTACTTGGAATGGCTATTGATTGCTAATTTGGGAGTTTGATCATTTCAAGTTCATTATACTGAAGTACAAAGCAAATCAGTATGGCATAATGTGCTTTTTAAGTTACTCCCTGCATGGGGGATGTTTCAGAACAATGCCTTACAAGGCTTTTACAGGAAATCCTACTTTTCTTCACTCATCTGCAAACTTCCAGTTCATTTTACAATTTCAAATAGTTCCATTTTTGCAAATGCATTCCATTGCATATTTTTATTATAATTTTCAGTGATATACAGTTACCATTACTATTTCTGTCATGGCTTCTACAATCACAAAATCACAGAATTTCAGGGGTTGGAAGGGAACTCAAGAGATCATTGAGCCCAACCCCCCTGCTAAAGCAGGTTCCCTACAATAGGTCACACAGATAGGTGTCTGGTTGGATCTTGCATATCTCCATAGAAGGAGACTCCACAATCTCTCTGGGCAAACACTGCAGCATGAACAGAGTAACCTACCTAATTCTTGCTATTTAATTTAATTTTATTTGATTCTCTGACTTTTGAAGTAATCTTCCTTGCATTTCTCTCTTTGGAAATGTAGCCTCTTTCACAAACCATGGCCTAGTATGCTTTTTTCTCCTGCCTTATTTCAAGTGAGCAACACAAATTCTCATCGCTCACTTGACTGTGAATCATTAGTGTTTGGTCAAATTCTGCTTCAGCTTTTCTTTCAAGAATTTCAAAATGCCAGCATGAACAAACCTTAGACTAAGCAGCCTGAGAGATTTGTACAGTTTGAGAACTTTCTGTCTCAATGATCCTACATCTTTTTTGTCAGACTCCATACCTACATGGCTTCAATTTTAAATTGTATCTTTAAGCAATCCAAGTATTCTAAACTTTAAAATATCAGCCAGTTTGAAAGATAATATTGCAAGAAGGTACTCACAGCAAAACTCTGTAGATACCTTCAGATAATTAATGAAGACCACATTACTGTGTCAAAATTTTGCACTGCACAATATTTTGCTTCTCAATGCCTGTGGAAAATTTGTTATTGCTGAAATTCTGGGATTCTTACCTGGAGTTCTCAAGGCCTGCATTCTGTTTCTCCTGCTGCCTTCATCATCACAAACTTGCCTGTACAAATCACACCATTTTCCTAGTCAAATTTCACTCCTTGGGTGGCCAGGCAGTTACTACTGCTACAGCAGCATACTGAAGAAAGATATTAATAATGTAGCAAGAACATGCTCCTCATACGTAAAGCACTACTATTTTTAAGGCAGAGGTCATTATTTTTTCACCACATTATATATGCTGTTTTGTTTAAAGGTTGATTATTATTTACTGCTTTATCACATATCTAAATTTCTGGCACATTCTTAGGGGCTGAGGTCTCTAGATCTGTCTGTCAGACTAGTATAATTTCAGATGACATAAAAATTTATTAAAACTCGGTAAGTACAAAATAAATACATTATTTCATTACAAATTAAAAAAAAAAAAAAATACAGCAGTTTAGGGAGGGCATTGTCTTTCTGTGAGAATCATTGAGTGTCCTAAGTGTTGACCCTGAAATGGAATCAACAGATGGAAATGTCTGTCCTACTTAAAGTTGTTTGGTTACCTTTGGTGTAATTCTAGTTAGGCATGTCATCCTGGCAGCTCATTGGCTTCAATACTTCTACCCAAGGCCATGAACTGACAAAACAGGCCTGAGAAAACAAAATTTGATCATGAAACAATTTTATAGAGCTTATAATTTCCACTGGGCAAGTCTGTGGAGTGTCCTTGGAAAACTCTGCATTTTGTGCCAGCTGTAACTAAATGCACATGAATTAAGAATGGGCTGCCAGGTGGCTAGGGACATGGTTTTTACAAAAACAGAGCCTGTACTGTGCAGAAAAGTACTTGGCACCAAATGCTGTAACAAAATGTGATTATTTTGAAATTTATTTTACAGAATAGGCTAAAGTCAATTTAGAGAAAGAGAAGAAAAGGACAATGAAATTTGACACACAGCACCAAAAAGGGTGTATTTAAATGGTGTAAGGTCTTATTACATAATCTTTGAGATGCATCATTGCTTTTTATTAAAACTAGACTATTTGTCTCCTCCTTATTATGAAGTTACTTTACTAATGAGAAAATTCTAACTTGTAACATTCATTTTATCACCAAGTTAATGAAAGGAAAGCAGCAGGTAGCTTGGCAAGTTGCTGGCTAGTCTTACCCTGGTAAAGGAGAGCAAATATTGGTTGAGTCTTCATTCTCTTTAGATGATATCACAGGAGAAGTAGGTAGGCTCTGCTAATTGCTGTTAACTTTCCTTTTCACTGAAATCAGTGAAAAGATTACACCAGAGTATTGTTTTTAGTTTCTAGGGAACTAAGAAAGGCAATCTTGATTACTATTTGATCAGAGCAGACTGCATAGCTACATCCAGTATTTTGCAACTTTCCAGTCAGAATATTTTCTGAAGAACTAATTTAATCCATGAAGCAGACAAATGTACCTCTAATGGAGTCACCTCAAAACTACCTGCAATGTGACATCTGCTTCAACACACAGCCTGAGAGTCAGAGATTAGACAACAAAGAGCTGAATATATTTTTTTCCAAATTTTCACATACAGCTGATATTAACAGCAAACTATGTAGAAGCAATTGTATTCAAGAATATCTGGTTAATTTAGCTATAATTTTTGGAAGTTTCTTGCAATTTTCAAGAGTCTTTAGGTTGGTAGCTGCTACATCACTATCGAAACTGAGACTACATTGTCACTGAGGCAAATTCTTGAAGCCTCGAGCTCAACAAAATAAGGAAAAATATACTAGGTTGCTCTTACTGTCACTCCCACCACCATGAAGTTGTTATCTCCTTGGGCATCATCCTTGGTGATAGCAAAATGTGGCTGTAAACAGCAATGTCATGACTGTCTAGCAGGCAGAGTCTTTGCAGTTCATCCTGCATTTCTCTGAGCTCACAGGAAGTCCAGAGATTGGATCCATGAGTAAAGATTTTGCATTTGGGTGTTGGGGACCTCTCAATGACCCCCTGAGAAGCTGCACTACAGTGGGACCTGGATAGACTGGATCAATGGGCCAAGGTTAATGCTATGAGTTTCAATAGGGCCAAGTGTCGGGTCCTACATTTTGGTCACAACAACCCCAGGCAACCCTACAGGCTTGGGAGGTGTAGCTGGAAAGTTGCCTGATGGAAAGGGACCTTGATGTACTGTTGGACAGTCAGCTGAACATGAGCCAGCAGTGTGCCAAGGTGGTCAAGAAGGCCAATGGCATCCTGGCTTGTATCAGGAATGGTGTGGTGAGCAGCAGTGGGGAAGTCATCCTGCCCCTGTACTTGGCATTGGTGAGGCCTCACGTTGAGTACTGTGTTCAGTTTTGGGCACCTCAGTACAAGAAGGACATGGAGGTGCTGGAGCAGGTCCAGAGAAGGGCAACGAGGCTAGTGAAGGGCTTGGAAAATCAGCCCTATGAGGAGAGGCTGAGGGAGCTGGGGCTGTTTAGTCTGAGGAAGAGGCGGCTGAGGGGAGACCTTATTACTCTCTTCCAGTACCTGAAAGGTGCTTACAGGGAGAGTGGGGTAGGTCTCTTCTCACTGGTGACAGGTGACAAGATGAGGGGAAATGGCCTCAAGTTGTGCCAAGGCAAGATTAGGTTGGATGTTAGGAAGCACTTTTTTACAGAAAGGGTTGTTAAACACTGGAATAGGCTTCCCAGGGAGGTGGTTGAGTCACCATCCCTGGATGTGTTTAAGAGCCGTTTGGATGTGGTGCTCAGAGATATGATTTAGCAGAGGGTTGTTAGAGTTAGGGTACTATGGTTAGGCTGTGGTTGGACTTGATGATCTTTGAGGTCCCTTCCAACCTGAGTAATTCTATGATTCTATGATTCTATGATTCAAACCACCAGGCAAGCCCAGAGGGGACAGGATGCCACTGTGATCTGGCATTTGCAGTGGACACACCTATTAACTGTGGAGTTGATAATTCACAGCTATGGGGCACTGCAGAGCTGCCCCAGTTCCTGCCAACCGCTTCTGTAGTTAGAATCAGACTCCCACTTAGAACACAATACACTCCAAATTCTTACTGAAAGACATTAATTTTCCTCTGATTAGCCCAGATTGCTTTGCTGTTTCAAGACAACAGATAATTCAAGATTACTGCAAGTATGTGTCTTTCAAACTTACCAGAGGCCATTTAAAGCACAGAAGAGAGGTCATTAATTAAGTCATTAATTAATATGTTGTAGAAACATATAACTATCTTGCAATATCTTGACAGTTCTATTAGCAATAATTTAACATTTTTTGAATAAAGCCGACAGAAATCATCTTGGTACTGCTGTTAAGTTGCAGAAATTCTGTGCAAGAACTTTATGCACCACCAAATCAATATCGTAAAAGCTTGGCAACAAAATACTATGATCAAATATCCAGCCCCTCCATACTTCCATTTGTCAGCATGTGGACAGAAATAGCTATCACACATGAAATTCTCCCCTTACCATAGTAAAAAAAAAAAAGAATTCTGGCTAACTTTCAAATGTAGATATGCCACTAACACTGCCTAATAAAATTTTCACCATATCTACAAACTGGCAAACACTTATATAAAAATAATCTAAACAAAGAAAATGGATATTTTCTAGATAACATATATATAGTATAATACAAACTAAAAGACAAACAATTTCAGTCTTTATTTTTAATTTTTAAAAAGCTGTATGGTAAATGTCAAGTGGTCATTGTTTTATTCACGAATTTCAGTTGAGCCTGGGGGGAAAATGGCATCCTATAAAGAGTCTGTGTTCTAAAAACAAAAGTGCAAAGAGGCTATAGTAATAAAAACTGGAGCTTTCATAAAAAAACATAAGAAAAATTTTGTTTGCTTTAGGTCACTTAACTCTAGGAAACCATAAATATTACATAGCAGTAACAATTCTACTCTGTACAATAAAAAATGATGTAGTTATTTCCAATAAAAGTTACCTGTATTTCTATTTTTGGTATCCTTTACCAGGCTATCCTAGCAGCAGAGAATTACAAAATCAGGCTTTTATATCAAAGTCACTGAAGCAGGAGTATTGTTAAACGGCTCATGTAAACCTCCAAATAGGCAATAGCTAATGCAATCAGTGCATGTTTCTACTTGACATGCAACAAATAAATACTGGCCAGAGGCAGGAAGCCACAGTGTCCAAGAGAAATAGTACTGCTGAAGTGGCATAGATGGTAAAGTATTTGGATAACATAGCCAGAAGGTATTGTAATGACCTACTATCCACGGGTATGTATAGCTGCAGTAGGACTCCAGGCAGATTTGTAGATGACAGCTCCTCTACTTGCAATGCGGAAACCTCCTTAGCAATGCCAAAAAGCTGCACAGAGCTCTGTTATTATGGTGTAACTCCAGCTGTGCACCATGTGCCACGTACCTGTTATCCTCAGTACATCCAAGATACTTTGCTCCAGTAAAATTTCATTTAATTTTAAGCTGTTTTTCTATAAAAGCAGGGGTCTTCAATCATTCCAAATGCAGATCTGGGTTTAAACTACAATTAAGATGCACATTTTTCAACTTTGAGGGTGATAAAGCACTGGCCCAGCTTGTTATGGATACAATGTTTTTCTTCTCATTTGAGACATTTAATAGCAGATTGGCTATTTCTTTCTCAAATTGGATATACCTTTCTCAAATGATACATTATAGATCAGTTAAAAGTTAAGACAGAAATAAGTGCATGAAATAGATAAATAAATTCTATGTTATGAAAGATATGACAGAATAATTGTTACATGTGGCTTCAGCCTTGAAAAATCATGAAACCACTTAAGTGATTCTATGTCTCTGCTTTTTAATCTTAAGGAATGGTATCTCCCAAAAGTACGTATAGATTGTGTCAGTAATAAGTAATCATCGTCAAATAACTACAGAAATTAAACTACAAAGGTTTGTGTGATATTCACTTTCATGTCCTCTTCATGATAAAAATAACATCTTCATTAATATTCATGCATTTCATGTGTCACTATTTGTTGTTTGACAGATGTTAACACAGTGCAACTAGTAGGAAAAAAAATAACAACACAAATAAGCAAAGTGATCCTATTACAGTATGTGCAAACATGCTGTGTAAACAGCTGTTTATTATCTGCATCAAAGCAAACCCTCCCACTGGAAGACCTTCATAAACACGCCAGGTTTTTCACCACACAGAAGTGAGTTGCATGTAAGTAACAACTGTCTGGCAATCACAGTGGGAGAGGCTGTCAGCTTCCATGTTCAGATCCATCTGACCATTGAGTCTGGAGATAACATAGGACTTAAATTTTTCTCCTCCGATGGAATACACTTACTGCTTGTTAATAACTCCTGAATGATGCATGGAGAACAGCGCAAGACTGTCCAGGGGTGACTGGCAGGCAGTGACAGGTGGTGGCCTTTTGACAGCTGTTTGAATTGTCAGCTAGTAAATTCAAATAACAAATATTTATCACATGAATCTGCAATACTAGCATTAAAATGACATTCTTTAATCATCTGAGATTAGACCTAGCAACTCTGAATTGCTTCTCTTTCACTTAGAATACAAACATAAGAAATCTTAGTGGGTAGTCAGTCTTGTTTGGAAAGTGTTAACAACTTGAAGCTACTCCAGTTTGAATTGTCTCCACAGTCAGACAACCAGATGTTGGCTTTGACCCTCTGACTTTCCTGTTTTGAAAATAAGTCCTATATCAGAAACACTTTCTCTTAGACACAAACACTTTTGATTTCGTGAGTTGAATACTTACATGGTAAGAAAAAGACAATTTCTGATAGTAGAGAAAGCACTCATGAACTGTTAATAATGTACTTTGCAAACTCCTGGAGGATAAATTAAAAATACTAGATTTCACAGAATCACAGAATCACAGAATGGACAAGGTTGGAAGGGACCTAAAGTATCATGAATCTCCAACCCCCCTGCCACAGGCAGGGCCACCAACCTCCACATTTAATGCTAGACCAGGCTGCCCAGGACCCCATCCAATCTGGCCTTGAACACTTTCAGGGATGGGGCATCCACAGCCTCTCTGGGCAGCCTGTTCCAGTACCTCACCACTCTGTAAAGAATTTCCCCCTGACGTCCAACCTAAATCTCCCCTCCCTCAACTTAAAACCATTTCCCCTCGTCCTGCTGTTATCTACCCTTTCAAAGAGTTGATTCCCCTCCCCTCTGTAGGCTCCCTTGAGGTATTGAAATGCTGCAATGAGGTCACCCCGCAGACTTCTTTTCTCCAAGCTGAACAAGCCCAGCTTCCTCAGCCTGTCTTCATAGGGGAGGTGCTCCAGTCCCCTGATCATCTTCGTGGCCCTCCTCTGGACCCTCTCCAACAGCTCCCTGTCTTTTCTGTACTGGGGGCTCCACATTTGGATGCAGTATTCCAGATGGGGCCTCACAAGAGCAGGATAGAGGGGAACAATCACCTCCCTGTCCCTTCTGGCCACCCTTCTTTTGATGGAGCCCAGGATACCACTTGCCTTCCGAGCCGCAAGGGCACACTGCTGGCTCATATTAAGTTTTTCATCTGTTAATTCCCTCAGATCCTTCTCCACTGCTCTCAAGGACTGCTCCTTCCAGTCTGTATGGAATCCCTGGGATTCCTCTGTCCCAAGTGCAAAAATCTGCACTTTGCCGTGTGGAACCTCCTCAGGTTCACCCAAGCCCACCTTTCTAGCCTCTCGAGGTCTCTCTGAATGGCATCCCTTCCTTCAACTGTGTTGACCGCACCACTCAGCTTGGTGTCATCAGCAAACTTGCTGAGGGTGCACTCGATTCCGTCATCAATGTCATCATTGATAAAGATGTTAAAGAGCACCGGTCCCAAGACAGACCCCTGGGGGATGCTACTCGTTACCGGCCTCCAACTGAACATGGAGCCATTGATGACCACCCTCTGTCTGCAGCCTTTCAACAAGTTTCTTATCCATTAAGTGGTCCACCCATCAAATCCACATTCCTCCAATTTGGAGATAAGGATGTGGTGGAGGACCATGTCAAAGGTTTTGCTCAAGTCCAGGTAAATGACATCGGTCACCTTTCCTTTGTCCACTGATGCGTCACTCCATCATAGAAGGCCACCAGATTGGTTAAGCATGACCTTCCCCTGGTGAATCCATGCTGGCTATCATGGATCACACGCCCATTCCTCATGTGATCAAGCATGTCATCCAGGATGATCTGTTCCATGATCTTCCCAGGCACAGAGGTGAGACTCACCAGCCTGTAGTTCCCATACATCCTGTAGATTTCCTCAGTCTTCCACAGTAAAGAAAAGTTTTCTGGTTGCAAAATACTCCTTATATCTTTTCTGAATCCATCTCTGTATGACAATTTGTGTGATCCTTTTTCCAGGATGCAAAGCCTGAACCCTAATAGATACTAACTCATTTCTACCTCGTATTTCTTAGCTTCATGCTGCTAAAGCACAAATCTCACAGAATTAACTGAAAAGTGTCTCCCAGTTCCTCATCTGCTTTCCGTAATTTTAACAACATATGCTTTCCCACTCAGTCCTTGGCATCATTTATGTCAGAATAATTGCTCCTAAAATGATTCCACCAGCTTGGGCACATCTGTCTGCAAGATCATACTCTCTCTCCATGTTGTCTTTGATGGATGTGAGTCAGATCAAGTATCAGAAGCTGGCTATACTGGATTTATGACACCTAAAGTTTTCTTCATATGAGCTGAATGTTATCCTAGGCAATTTAATGATTTCTCATCAAGACAAAAGGCCAAGCAGAAGTTTTATTAATGTAGCACAGGAAAAAAAAAAAAAAAAAAAGGAATATATATATATATCAAACTAAAGAGAACATGAAATAGTTTCCTAAATAATTTCAGAACTAAAACAAGGCCAGATGGCTTTTTGGATTCTGATGGATTAAAGAAATTTACAGTGTTAACAAGATTTTGAGATGGTTGGTGAAAAGAGGTGTCCAATGGGACAGATGACGGGTTTGTGGTATAGGTATGTAGTTTATTTGTGTGAACAGGAATGGCCTGATAGTTGGCAAGCTGTGAAGCAACTTACCAGTTATAAAACATTCATTAAGCAAAACATAGTTCCTAGGCTTTAATGTTAAGAGCTCCTATGCAACCATATTCTTAGTTACAATTAAGAACCCATTGGAAATATTTATTTGGCATGTGTTTTGTCACTCTAAAATAAATGTGAAAATACCTGAAATGCCCTGAAGAGTAGCAAGTCCTATGGCTAATGTCTGTGAGACGTGCTTCCAAGGCCACAGCCTTCCTGAATTAAAAGCTGTCTACCTAAAAAATTCCCATGCCTCCTACACGTGCACCGTGGAAGAGATGAGGAATTTGTGGTATTCTCAATGCCATTTGCTAACAAACTGAGACAGAAAGATCTATTACTAGATTAAGAATCACTAAAAGTAATAATTTTCTGACATAGAGTTAAAAAACAAACAAACAAACAAAAAAAAACCAACAAGCCACAGCAAGAAGAAAATGCACCAAGAAAGAAGACTAAAGAAAACCATAGAGACACACAAATAGTATTTCTTAAGAAAGTTTTTAAGCTAAACAATATCCTTTGTGTGAGGAGCCTTCTGTAAAGGTTGAATAACAGCATCCTTGGGAATCCAGGATTCTGCAACTTTGTACCAGTAGCCTACAAAACTGCATTTTTCTCTTTTTTTTTCTGTCTCCTGTCAAGCAAATCTTACACAATGTGATGCACTAATCTCACAGCTTCACCAGAAGGCACACAGTCGTTCATCACCAGTGTTACATGTAACTCAGTATGCAAGCACCATGAAGGACAGCACTAGCTGTAGTATAATTGTACCATGGATGAAAAAGGACACGAATCCAGTCTCTATGGCACATACTACAGGCTAAGGGCACATGTTACAGGCTGAGTTTTCTCACCACTGTAATTGCTGAAATTATAATTATTAATGTATGTTTAACAAGTTCTGAGTAGATTAGGCTATTGGAATGCTTAGCTGTAAGGAGATCTACTTGGAAAATGTCAAGAAGTCTTAAGTAGAAGACAAATACTCAATCTCTCCCCCCTAGATCATGGCTCACTCAGGCTTAGACAGCTCTGCTGACAGAAACCATGTGCTGAAAAATATGATTGCTGTGGACATTGGAAGAATCTTAATGCTTTTTTTCTTTCTTTCTTTCTTCCCCCCCCTTGTTAGTTTGAGGTACTGAAGTTCTTCCTAAAATGAAATACAGGCACATAACAGCTTGTAAAACTGGGTCCAAATGGTCAGCACATAAACCCCTCACCACTTAATAGCCATCAGCACAACATAAACGTTTGCATTAGTATTCTGCGGGTGACAGAAACAACAATCTTTTTAAGGCTCTTGAGCTACAATCACAGGGAAGTACATTATATGCCCATGCAGCTATTCAAAGGTCACAGTTATACATTTTTGAGCATATTTATCAAAGGGATAAGCCCCAAATTTCACTGAAAAGAGCAGCATTGAAAGAGCACTAGAATGATCATCAGTACAGTGTCTGGTCTCTAGTGACTTTATTAGAAGTGGCATTGTGTACCCTTTACAACCTGTCCTACAAACCACCTGTCTGCCACAGTTCCTGATTAGGACAATAATTATTCCACTGGCAATGCCCTAATTAGGACTAAAATTCACCCACTGAGACTGTATATCTCTCTGGTGAGACAGTCTGTAAAGGGAATGTTCATATTTTATTGTTACCCCTTCTGCTCCCTCTTACTCTTACTTTCCATCATTTAATGCCTTGTTTTGGAATTATACAATACCCATCATAACAAAATCCTAAACCAGTGTAAGGAAAGAGTATCAGTGAAAGGAAAAATTGTAATTAACAACAGAAATTGTCAAGAGCAGATGTAAAACCTACAGCAGAGAAGTCTCCTACAGTGTTTGTGCAGATATTTCACTAGTACAAAGCTCTCAAACAGCACTGCACGCTACTGAATGCCATCTTCTGGCATATCGTGTATTTAATCATTAAGAAACCATTAAAGGTGGAGTCAGTATCACACTATCTTCAATTTTGTGTTCTACAATCTTAAGATTTGGCTCCCAGCTTTTACATCTGGAATATTCACAGTAAGATTTCCCACAGAGCCTCAAAAACAGCATTACTGAAATTTTTCAACAAAAATCAGCCTGCTATTTCCAGAACCAAAGTTAGGAAAACACAGTATTCAAAATCCTGTTAGGCTGTGAAAATCATATTCTCATTAAACTTAATGCTACCGTGTTTTTGACATACAGCTTCAGCTTTGGCAATTGTGAGACTTAATGCTATTCCTAGTGTCATTGTTTCTCTGCTTTCAGCAGAGCACTGTAAAACCATGTGGTAAGAACTGTCATCCCCTCCTAGTGGATGTCAGTAAAACAACCCTTTTAATTAGCTACAGTGCCAGAGGTCTGTGCTAGAAAGCTGATGTCCTCTTGCAAATCACAATTCACTGCTGGTATTCCATAATATCCACTCTTAAACTTGTCTTTCAAGAATACAGAGGTTGAGCACAAGAAGATGAAATTAAATAGCAGTTTTAAAATGACGCAGTCATGCTGGCTAAAGCTAAGTCGAGAATTATGATTTGCAAATCAATGCGAAACTCTGCATTAAGTCACAGACTTGAATTATCATAATATGTCATTTGGAAAACTGTCCCATTCCCTGAAGAGTACAGAGCAGCCTCAAGGGATTTGGTAAAAACTAAGTTTTGTTACTTACTCCAGGGACCAAATGCATAAAGGAAATATTATACAAAATGCAGCAGCATATTTTTTTTGGCAACACTGAAAGAAGTGGCAAATCCTAGCATAAATCATATTGAAAGGGACTTTTGGAGGTCATCTAGATCAAGATGATCTAGTTCATTTTTTCTCAATACAAAGACATTATCAGATTCAGATTATGTTGCCCAGAGCTTTCTTTAGTTGTGTTTTAGCGACCTCAACAATAGAGACATCAGAGCCTCTTGGGTTACCTTGTCCCCTTGTCTAGTTTGTCTCACAGTGAACATTGTTTCTTATTTCCACTCAGAACCTCCACTTATCTGTTTATCATGGCTGCTTGTTCTCTTGCCATGTACCTCACTGAAAACCTGCCTGCCTGGTCACCTCCCTGTAAGCACTGAATTATCCCTGAAGCCCAGCTTCTTCAGCCTTTCTTCCCAGGGCAAATGCTTCAGTCCGCCTCAACCAACTTGATGGTCTCTGCTAAACTCACCCTAGTTTTTCAGTGATTTTCTTGAACTGTGATCCACAAACTGTTCCTAGATGCAGTCCAAGTAGATGAGATGAACTGTTCCTAGATGAAGTGTCAAGTAAAGAAAGGGATGGGGTAGGTCATTTCTATGCTCAGTCCACCAGCCATGCCCAAAATGGCACAGCCCATGCTGTTGGTCTTCATGGCTGGTAGGGTACACCTCTAGAATTTGAATTTCAGCAGAAATGAAGCTTGAGAAATAGGATTGCAAGTCCAAACTTTGGATTATTAAAGCATTGATTTCATATATAGTATGATGAAAGAGAAAACATTTTGTATTTTATTTTACATTTTGCTTTTTTTGATCTTTGCAGCAGCCTTCTGGCTAGTTCCATCAGGTTTTGCTACTGAACAGGATGTTTTTGTAATACATAGCACATGTCACTGTTTCCTGTTTACATTGTAAGCATTTACATTTACATTGTCTAAAATAAGAAAATGGCCGGTAATGTACTCTGTACTAGTAAACCAACATAAAAGATTTGAGTAAGAATCATAAGTTTCAAATAATCCCCAAAAGGAAAGTTTTATTTCAGTGTTTAGCTGTAGATCAGACTACTTGTCTTCAGCACCATGTCCAACTTTACTTTGCATATTTATGGGTAGAAGTAATTCAAAAAAAACATGAAACATCTTTAAGTAGTTGTTAACATACATGAACAGATGTTTTAGAATTTTTCTGGACAAATCAATAGCTTATTTTTAAGTAGCCAGAACATTTCAAGAAGGAAACAAGGGATACTGTAAATGCTTGTCCTTTTTTTTTTTGTTGTTGGTTGGTTGTTTTTCTTTGTTAGTTTGTTTTTTACCTGTTCCATTTTAAATTTATTTTTCTTTAATTTAAATGTAAAAGCTGCTTTGTTCCTGAAGATACACAGTATAGAAGCACTGGATCCTCACTTGGACAAATTTCCTTGATTGTAACAAGGCTTTAAGATTTGTTTTACAAGTACACAGAATCTATCAGACCCAAAAATAGTTTTTTAAGAACTACATTATGATGATGAGCATCTGGCTCAGTCAATTAACACAAGGCTATAGAATTTTCATATACATATTTGAATCTTTTTGTAAATAATTGTTACCTGACAGACCCAGTATCTGGAAGAACAAGTGGTCACAGCAATTTCCTTGTGGTAACTTCTTACTTATTTGCTTGATAAAGAAATAGATGTGCACTAACATACGAATGTAATTTTGTGATGCACTATTTCTTCCTTTTTCTGTCTTTTTCTTTCAACTCCCATTAGTCCTGAGCTTGTGGATGTGAATCTGTATTTGACATTGTCATAAGAGGACAAGGATTTAAAAATGCTCAGGGAGGAGAGAAAGAATGGCCCAAGTTGTAAAAGCGCAGATTAAAAACATAAATGCTAAAAAAAATCCTAGCAGAAATATAAAGCTTTGTGATTAAAGATGTAGTTCTTGTTTATCAGTTTGTGACAAAAAGATTAAATTATTCCACATCTGCTTGGAGCGAAGATTGTTGCCCACCTGACAAATCCTGGCCTAGCCACAATTCAATGACATACAGTTATGATTCAATAATAAGCCTGATTCAAAATGGTAAGATGTCTGATATATGTTTCCTCCTAGGGGTATCAGGGCAGACTGTATGTTTAATGAGCATGCTGGGTTTTTTGAACCAAATTTCATTAGTGGCACACAGTATCTGGATGTCTGATGGAATGTATATATCGATTTCTGTCTGTCTCAACTCTCTTTCAGACCAATAAATTATCAACCAAAGGCAACCCATAGGGAAAGTGCTTTTACAAAGGCACTTCATTTATGGTTATTTTTTCTTGGGGGGTGAAAGGGGCATTGGAATAATTGAGACTCTGTCTCACTCAGTGAAAGGGCAGTTCCTTGACAATACGTAAGCACATACATACATGTCAGAGCTCTGCTTAAGAGTTAGGGCAATCTGACAGGAGCATCTGCAATTAGAATTTTCCTCACTGTTCACTTTTCTTTCAGGTCATAATTAAGGATTGCAGTGGTGGTCACATTGTGCTTCCTCGTGGCCACTGGGGATGATCCCTTGTGAAGGAATGATAAATGTGTTGCCTTTTGAGGGAGATATGTGCTAATACCACAAAATGGTGTGCTCTCACATCTCTACACAATTAACTTTTTCCTACATCTTGAGCAAAAATCCATCTGCTATCCAATCCTTTAATTTAAATGTTTAAGACAATACTAGATATTCTATTTTTTTTTTTCCTTATGTTGGCAACTTTAGGATACCATTTTTCTTTATAAATGTGAGCGTAAGCAGCTAGTTGGTCCTAATGAAAACTCTGTCTCTCAGCCTCTTTTTAGCACCAAGCCCACCATATACACGACATTCTCAAATTCAAAAAAGAATCTCTCCTCATCTATATGTCAAGGCTTGGTGAATTCCAGTTGCAGAAGGACAGCTGTGAGAAAGATTTGAGATTATGAGCACATCCACTAAAAACTCCCTCATTGGAATTTTCAATCACTATATGTAAAATTTGTATATGTATTTTTGCAATGATGTTTAACTGTTCATTGAATTTATTGGTATGTTATGAGTCTTTAGGGATGCCCTTCAAGCATCCATGCTGTTATACTTTCCGGTATTATACTCTATTAGGCGTCTGCCAGTTTTCATTAAAAAAAACTAGTTTTGGCACATGGCCCCAGAGCCCAATGAGAGGAGCAGAAATGGGAGGGAATCAGTGGAGAACACCACCACTCTATCCTTCCAGGAATCAAATATCTGTAACAAAGCCTAAGCACCCTGAGGAAGAAGTAGAAAAAGACTGAAGAACTCATCAAGATGACAAAGATTTCTGGGACTGCCATATCCCTGCCCATAGCCCAAAAATTATTCTCACCCTTTTGCTTGGATACCTCTCTCTCACAATGCTTTTAGCCAGCAGTATTGAGAAATGTAAGGCAAAAGGAGAAATACAAAATTAAAATTTAAAGCATTATGTTTCAAATTGGCAGAATTAACAAGCAGTTTTGATTCAGATCTACAGCACAAACTACTTCCAGCACCAAGCTATTTTTGAATGCGACACTGTGGAGAACTTCACCAGTGGAGGAAGGCTGTTATTATGAAAGTGCTTTACCTAACTCTTATCTAAGCATTTAAAACTTGAAAGTATGTGGTAATCAAGAACACCCAGTAGTGTTCAAAAATTTCTGCTTTTCCTCTGGGTGCAAGTCTCTACATCAAGCTCACACCAGAGGATAAATTAAGGCATAAGGGTTTGGGCCTTAACAGAAAAGAAAGGCAATTTCAGTTTTCAAGGCTATAGAGCTCTGGACAATCAGCATGCAAGGAGTAAAGAGCAGAATGCTATTGCAAGAAGCCTGTGCTTACATGCATAGCTACAAATTAGTTTACCTGGCACTTCTTTCATAATGCCTTTGACACCAAAAGGCTTCTTTGCACGAAGTCATCATTGGAAACACAGGATCTATTTTTTTTTTTACTCCTATTAGCAAATTCTGACCTGAATACAACGTTGGTGTAAAGCAATCCAGTAACCCTAATGCAAGCCAAAGGATTAAGCATAAGCCCCATTGTCTTCTAACTGTGCTGTTTTGTGCCAGTTCCCTTGCAGCTGTGTTGTAAATGATGTTCCCAATTCTTAAAAATGTTAGTCACTGATTAGACACAGATTCTGAGCAAGTGGAAGCTGAAACCAGACCCAGCTCCTGCTGAGTTATTATTGCCACTGAACTTAAATGTTTACAAATACTTTACATGTTTTTCTTGGGTTTTGTTAGTTTGTTTTCCTTTCTGAAGTAATTTACTACTAATCAGGTTTCAATCTGGTAGAAGCTTGCAAACTTCTATTCATTCTATTGTCCAAACCTTCTATTCTGATATTCTTTAGCATGCTGCAACAAAACAGAAATCTTTTGAAAGAAAGCTTTCCAAACCTCCAGGACATTCTCCTGAATTTGCAAATGGTTTCTTGAAAACTAGTTCATATTCCATTATAGCAGTCTACTTTGAAGCTTACTGAGGGTGAAGCTTTCAGCACGGCCTTGAGCAAATAATAAAGCAATATTACAGCATATGGTACAACACAGGATTATGCCATATTAGCTCTTTATTAGCACTCCAAGGTGGTACTGTTTTGAGAGAGCAGACCAATCAAGCTGCTGACTCTTTAGCCTTTCCCCAGCACTTCTCACACCTTCTCTCTCCATAGGTATGTGTGATGTAGTCTTTCTTTGCCTCCTGAGAGAATGTTTCTGTAAATCCTCTGAAGCCTTCAAGCAGGCAATAGGGGAGCTCTTTCACCTGCCACCCTCCTTTCTCTCTTGGCAGAGCACTGATATTCTGCGGATAGATTCCTGCACCACCTGGGTTTGAAAAGAATGGCATCACTATTCCTAACTCTTGATGTCTAAGGCATATTCTGCTGAGCAGAAACTTTGTCTCCCCAAGTTATATGCTTGAGAAAGAATTAAAAATGAAATTTCCAACACAGACTTCTCACATGAAGCAAGATATAGTGCCAGAAAGAGCAACAAATTAGCTGGAAAAATAAGATGTGTAATTTTGTTTGCTTTTATTTGTATACTAAATGAATTGCACTATCTCATAACTAAATTGACTTCTTTTTCCAGTTATTCTTGGTGACATGTAGAGAGCAACTGCTCCAGATAAGAGAAAATGTATGAGTCACCAACAGAGCCAGTTTCCCAGAAGCGTACCTGCTCATCAGGATCTTTGTAAAGTAATCTTTTAGTCATGGAATCAGAATGAAAAATTATTATTGCTAATTGCCACAAAAAACCTCTGTTTTCTTTTCTGCATTTTTTTTCCCTGATACAACGTATCTGCCTGTTTTGAAATCCACTGATAGCTGTAATATAGTGACCCAGAGAGCAAAACATACTGGGGACATATTATGGATATCATTCACTTATTTAATTTCTAATGCTACATACTAGGGAACAAAAACAACAACACAAAACAACAACAACAGCAAACTAGTTCAAGTATTGAAAATATTGATGTAGACATGATGACAATCAAAAATGACACATTTCTTCTTTGAACAATGCAGCATGCAGTCATAACCAAACTGCTGTGTTTGCACCCTAGCAAATACATTGCCTTTTACTATGGACCAGATTGTATCTTTGCCACATACCCTGTGTCAGAATGAGCAAGCTGAGAAGTGCTGTGATGGCTACATATGTTGTTACTGTGCAGCTCCAACAAATAGTAGTTTCACAAGAATGAACTTTCAGTCTATTTAAATATATGTATTGCAGTGCAACCTTCTTCATGTTTTCCATATGTCTTATATTAGGCTTTATGTCTCACCATGAGAGCTAAACACTGTATTTTTCTCTGTAGAGCTTCTGCTTCAAATTTATCTATGAGACTAGAGCTGAAACTACATCTAGAGGGAGCACCATTTTACTCCTGATAAAGCTTTAATTTCATTCCTTGGCTTGTTCAGTCAATCACAGATTAAGATAAAATCTTTATTCAGTGACAAACCAGAAGCAATAGCCAGACAAGTAGATGCAGCTGACAGTTAACACCCCTGTTTCTCAACCATGAGTCGCAGAACACTCAGGAAAACTGTGAAATAATGCTGATAGTGCTCTCACATCATGAACAATATTGACAGTCATACAGTGAAAAGCTAAAAACAAATTCTTCTCAGCCATCACCACCTAAGATTTAAGGCACTGCAGCCCAGCTAGCTAATAACTACTGGGAACAGAAAGCAGACAAACAAATAGGCAGTGGAAGAGCTGCCCAGGGAGGTGGTAAAATCACCGATCCTGGAGGTGTTCAAGGAATGTTTGGACATTTTGTTGAGGGACATGGTTTAGTGAGAACTAGTGGTGATAGGTGGATGGTTGGACCAGATGATCTTGTAGGTCCTTTCCAACCTTGGTGACTCTGTGATTCTGATTTTGTGAAACACGTATAAATCACAGCATGATAAAATCATAGAATCATCAAGGTTGAAAAGATCTCCAAGATCACCTTGTTCAACTGTAATTAATAAAGCCTTCTCTACACCAAAGTACCAAACAATGCTAATATTGTTGTGACTTCTACGTTTCCAAAGTTCACAGGCAATAAAAAACAGTGTTATGCAAACAATACTTTCAGACAATGCACACAGTTATGTCCAGTTATTTTCCAGATGATATCCATAGGCATTCCTTGCATATATAATATAACAGTTTGAAAATATTCATCTGCTTTGCTGATTTGTTTCAGCCGAATCAGTTCACCATGCAAGGCTCTTTAAGGGTATTTGCTCACCTCCCCTTAAGCTCCGTTAAGGTTTTGTTTGTTTGTTTGTTTGTTTGTTTTTTGCATGTGGCTCATTCATTTGTGCAGCGTCAATGCCATTGCATGAAAATACAGAATTTCTCAAGAAGGACAGGCATTTCCTAAAATGATAAATTCTGGGAAGGTAGTTGAGATGCAGCACATTCCTCAGTCAGGACTCCATTTGTCTGTGTTGACCTTAATGGCAGTGTGAATTATCCAAATCTCACTTGCACTTGCAGTAGGCACATCCTGTTAGGGAGCTTCAGAGTATTTGCTTTTGCAAAAAGTGTGAAAACATCAATGAGCAGATGTAAAATACAGAAAGGGGAGCTGGTAGTGAGTATCTTTAGTGAAGCTCAGGAACAAGGTAAGGCTCACTTCTACCTGCTCTGAAACCAAGGATAGTTGTGGCATTCTCTCCCAAATAGAGCTACAATGTTTTTTTTCCATCAGAGAGTAGAAATAGCTAACGTGGCTCAAGGGTTGATGTACCATGAGGACATTGAAATTACACCATGTGGCATTGTGTAAGACTTTAAGATTTGGTTACAACAAATGTTTTCATACGTGAATTTGAAATTTGATTGTGCCTATACCATTAAAGCTCAGATCTCATAATACAGAACCATCTTGTCAATATTTTTTCAAAACTTCAGAATAACCTCAAAAACTGTTTTCTCCATCTGTTCATTATTAGTAAAGACAACCATTCTGTTGCAGTTTTCCAGAGAGGAGAAATATAATTGTAGCAGCTACCAGTACCGTAGGATTAAAGAATCTCTGTAATGGTCTTGCAGACTGTGCACAAAACTGACATCACGTCAAAGGCTGAAGAATATTCCAGACTTAGTTATGTTTGAGAGCTACTGTCTTCCCATTATTTACATGTCTAAAACACATCTGAAACTTGTGCACAATTTCCCCTACATCTACTTTTGTATCATTTTCAGTAGTGACTTCTTTTTTTTCCCATTTATTCTTGTATTTCATCACATCAAATATCTGTTGCCGGTTTTTCTTTAATCTTGGTTACTGTTTTCCTTTTTCCAAGTCAAGCATAATAAATATGGGTTATTTCTTCTAATTTTAATAAGATGAAAAAAGACTGCCAGTATGAATTTCCTATCTCAATACTTCTAATTCTACCCTCATTGATATTGTAATAATTTTCTGTACAAGTTATGAAATGTGCTACTATTTGAGATAACAAAGTACACAATTTCAGTTTCAGAAGGTTGAGGATTACTAGTATGATCTTTATTAGCATATTTGCAAATATAAGCATGTGAAATCCAATGCTAGAAAATGTGGAGATGCAGAAATCTGAACAGTTCTAAGAAAGCATCACCAGCAAAACCTGAATTGAGGACCTGCCAATTCCCAGCACCATGCTTAGCATGTAGAGACATGCTCCCTACTGATTGAAGCAATCTGACTAACAACTAGCAGGAGTAAACAAAAGCTTCTTGAAGCTTATGTTGTAAGGAAACACTGAACTGGAATATTGAAGATTAAAAGTATATCAGACTTAATAAATACATTTTTAAGTACTTTAAATCCTGATTACATACTTTAAATCCCAATATGAAGTGGGTGAAATTTTTCCTCTGTTCGTCTATAACCAGAGATTCACCCTAGAACTTTTATTGTGAGAAAATTCTTGTGCTCACAGAAGTGGCTTATGCATATATGGATCAAAAAAGGAAATGAAAGAAGCTGCAAAATTAAAATCCTTTTTCTAAATAAGAAGATTGAAAAGCAAGGGTTGGAGAAGGACCAGGTGCATTATGAACAGACACTTTTATCCAGGGGATATTATATGAAGAAAAATCATGACCTTGCTTAGATTCACAGGAATTGACCAATCCACTCCTTACCTGCCTTCCTTCCTCAACTGCAGATAAAAAGGATTTCTTCTAATATGTGCATAACAATATTTTTTATTTGCTATTAGCAGACTTTTTTAAGGGTTGAATTTTATGATAGAATTGTAATGTATGATCAGCTGCTTCACAGATCTTGCCTTGTGCTGGAAAGGGCTATGAATTATAGCATGCTGACTCTTCCTCTGGGTGTTGAAACTGGAGCTATTCCACCTTTGCTTGTAATGCCGGATATGATGCCAAAACATCCTGCTGCTAATGCCAGATATAAAAGAAGCATAAGCAGAAGGATGGCAGTGCAGTCTTACTTGGAAAAGGAAAGGCTTTGAAACATAACTGTGCTCTGTGCTGCAAAAACACGATCCTGTGAGCCTCCACTCCTTTCACCTGCCCACATTTACAAATAAAGTCAACATTCAAGGTTTTTTTTCCTTCTTAAATACATGTCCTCTTCTCTCTCTGTGGACCTCCCAGATAGTTCATGTGGGTGTTCTGTATAATACTTTAGCCCTTTTTTTTATAACCAGACACTGCTTCTAAAGATGCCTACAGCTTGCATAACCAGTAATGTCATTAAGGAAATTCGCAGTAACAGGAGCCAGAGAAAATAAATGGTCTACTTGTCTGCCTATTCTTTACAGCACATCAGAAGCTTGTGATACTTTCACAGGCACAAAATGTCTGATATTCCCTAACAAGCAGGAGAGAGCATGCAGACATCACATTCAACCAAAATATGCTCTATGCCCTTGCCATGACTGAGATCCTTTCTTATTTCTGTTATTGATTTTCACCTTTAGATAGATATACATTTCTGTGTACATGTAAATATATGTACATATATGCAAATGCAAAATCAAAAGTACTAAGATCTATGAGAGCACTGGAATTCAATCATCTGCAACCTAAATTGTTAGAATACTTGGTAGTATTTTGGAGTACTTACACCTTCTCAGGCACTTTCTTCACATGTATGAGGAGTTAAGCATGTTCCAAGTACAATTCTTAGAAGAGGTATGGAAATGACTCCTTATTCTGGAGGCTAAAATAGGACAGACTGTTGCAGCAAAGCAATTATTCCTGGGGATATAGAATATAATCCAGAACCATTTCTACACTAGTAGATAAATCACATTTGTGTCAAAGGGAAGCCAGTCAACCTTCCAGAGGCCAGAGGAAGACCAAATACTTTTCACTTTTCCAGTTATTTTGAGTAACTGAACTTTTTTCTCATGCTTCCTACAGTGGAGCTCTATTCAGGTCTCTAATCTTGTAGCCAGAATTCTGAATGCAGTGCTGAAAAAATGTTCAACCAGGCATCTAGCCCCCATAGCATTTGATGTACTGTACAGTATGCACAAGAATATAGGGTATGCTTGGGTATGCTTGAGATTTTTTTTTTCTTTTTCTTCGTATTTACAGTATTATTCCACTGAAATCAGTGATTTCCTAGTTTTGTTTGTTTTTAACATACATAATTCAAACAGTATTAACAGCCTATGCTGACTTTAAAGGTACTGCAGCAGCCCTCTGGTAAGACTCAAGATAGTAATGCAGAGCTCTTTATAAACTACAGTTGTTTAGGTTTCCCAGACCCTGGTATGATGATGCCTAGGTTTTCTCAACAGGGAAATGAGGGTTTCCAGGTTTAGAGTTTCCAAAAGCTTCACTGCCTTTTATAAACATGCATTTGAGAAATAGTAGAGTAGTGATCATTTAAGAAATAGACATAGACAGCTGAATAGGCTTCAGTCTAAATTACTATAATAGAGGGAGGATCTTGAAGTAGATCAAACATTACAGGATCTGTGCACAAGAGCTTATGGGTAAAGCAATTCCCATGTCTGAAGTGAATCCTTAAAATGGTGTTAAAAATCCTTATTTGGTGTTAAAAGTGTTTCCACTGCTCCCAAAAAGTCTGTGTTGACTAAAATCTTCAATAGAATATAAAATAATTCATCGCTGAGAACATTTGTGAGAGAAGCACGTCACAGTTATCATTTTTCACAAGGTAGCCAGTGCTGAGGTGAAGACTTTTTTTATTGTTCCTTTCTGTCCAGTGTGAAATGGTGGAGACACTCAACGGACATCAAGTGACCCACTATGTCTGTTATGCCATGGAAATACGCAAGGAAAACATACAGTCTTTGAGCATAATCTTGAGCAGACCCTTCTCTTTATTGCTGTTGTTCTGACATGTTGGAGCGTCCTTGCTGCAGAAAGCCCAGCAGGTGCCAAGGACAGAGGCAGCTCTGACATTGCAGGTCGCTGCGGGGTAAAGTGTCATGCCGAGCTCAGAGACCATAGCTGTCACTCAAGGAATCATTAGCAATGAAAGAGAGGCGGTGAAGCTTGTTGTGTTGTCATCACACTGTAAGAAGGTTGGCTGCAGCCCAAATTAGCTTGCTTAGAGAGTGTGAATCAAAATGACATGTAATCTGAATGTTAATGAAAATTTTCTCATGCTTTAGACTTCAGATTCCATCCAGAAAGCTGTCATCTGGAAGACACTGTCTCCCTTACTCTTGCTTTCTTCTTAGGGTATGTGTACTTGCAAATATATATGAAAAGTGGACATACTTCTTTTTCTTCATAAAACCTGTACTGTTTAGATCATGGTTTCCAGAGCACTGTGTTGTATTCAGAAATGACTCTGTGCTTTTCAAAATATTTGAGCCTGTGCTGTAGGAAACACAGAGGAAATCAGTACAGAAAATGTCCTATTTTTCAAGCAAGGTAATTACATGGGTTTCATAGGGAAATGTCACAGTGCTAAATACCACTATACAGTGGTGCAGCTCCACTGTCACGGAGAAGGTTCCTGTTTACACTGATAGAGGTCTGAGCTGTTTTGATGCTATCTGTGATATTCTTCTTGTTAAACTGCATGAGTCTAAGTCAGAAGTTATTCTGATTGAGAAAGTAGAGCTACCTCAAAGTGACACCAGTCAACTGTGACGAAAATTAAAAGGAAGCCATTAATGTATGCAGTAATCCATTTCCTGATTAACATGCTCTCATATGCATACCCACTTGGCAAAGGACACAGCTGATTCTAAATAGTGCCATTTTTCTAACAGCTATTAGAGACCTCTGGGCCTGCCAAATTCAGAGGTCTTCTTTTCTCACTCATATACCTAAAGACAGTTAAAAAAGCAAAACTCCTCTCATATTGTGCCCACTGCACACATGCTCTTCACTGTAGAACTCAAGGAAGTTGCTGTATGTACTACAAAGCAAGTAACAAGTAATCAGTAAGTATTAAAAACTCAGTCTTAAAAGGGTCAGTAGAAAATAAATTACTTGCATGAGAGAGTTCATCATAAAATGCGGAACATTACCGGTCTAACTTATAATTGAGTCAGAAAACTATTCATATGTCCTTTCCAAATCAACAGACGGACAGATTCTGGCATAAAAGAGAGTATGAATTCTTAAACCTAGCAAAAGGAGTCTTTGCAAATCCAGACAGACATTTCAACACAGGAATGCGAGTGCTATCACTGAGAGACAATTAAACATTTGTAAAAGAATTAGGATAATTTGTGTTTTTCAAACATGATATTGGTCCAAAAAAATTCAGATTTTAATGAATATTAATACATGTTGGACTTTGAAGATTCTTTATCTGGGCTTTTTTTCAAGTTACATATTTACCCTTTCAAAAAAGTTGGTTGAAGAAATATTTTTTTTCTGCATATGAGACAGTAGCACACTCAAGAACGAATGTAAAACAGATTGAAGGCAATCGGGACTATTCCAGGCTGTAAAGGATGTCGGTATCTGCCTAAAGTTGAGTTTCTGATTCAATGTTATGCTTAGTCAGTGTCTACACCACTGTATTTTCAAATATTGAACCAAGAACTTGGACTGAGATACAAAAGGAAGACATAGGTAACTAACTAAAATTACAAGTGTGCTAGGACAAAAATTTAGAACTGTAAACTCTTAAGTTTTTTCCTGAGAGACCCACATTTTCATAAGCAACTAAATTTCCCTGTCACCTCCACTTTTGACATGGAATACATTATATGTAATCTGAGCAAACTCAGTCATACAGAAACAAAAGTGGCTAGAGAGAAAGACACATTACACGGACATCACTAAGTTTTCAAATCTTTGAACCCATAAAGCAATTTCTGAGAGCAAAATTGCTTTGCTCTCCATTGTGATATCTGCTCATTGCAGTGCATCTACCTGTGGGAACACATCATAAACCTGATCAGTGAAACAGTCCAAATAAAAACACACACAAACATTTTGAGTTGCTCTTTTTTAACCCAACAGTCCAAATAAAAACACACACAAACATTTTGGGTTGCTCTTTTTTAACCCACATTATTAACTGAAGCATCCTCCAAGATGAAATATGAATACGTCCATTAGCATAGCAAAAAGCAGCAGTATCCTTGTTGCAACAGTGCAAAAAATATTGGAAGTACATTTGTGGAACAATTAGTTTATAAAATAGTCTTTAAATGCATAAAATAGTCTTTAAAGATGGCCACCTGAACAAAAGAGCACCATTATCTGGACCAGAATTTCATAAAAAAGGTATTTCTACTGAGCACAAATTCACATTAGTTCAAATGTCTCCTTCTCCTCTTCATTTTAAATGAATTAATAGGAAGAAGACACCTTCAGTGTCCATGCTGACAATGTATTTCTTACCAAGTCAGCAAATTTTTTTGCTTCAGCTGCCGCAGATCAGCAGTTCTGCAAAATCTGATCAGTGGCACTAACTGGAAACACAGAACACTTGACATTCAATTCAAGACAAAATGCTTTCTTGTTGTCTCATCCCTGGTGACTTATTTCTTTTTACTGTTAAAATATGGTTACCCTATGACAAAGGCCACGTGACTGGCTAACCTGTGAAAACATTTCTTTCATCTGGTTTATCTTGTGTGTGGGAAGGGGAAGGGTAGTTTTTCTGTCATTGAGGTCAAATGCTGCTGAAAGTCCCATGTAAAGTTCATCCTTTTTTGTAGCTCTTGTATAATGTCTAGATGTAATGATTTGAAGCTTAGGTGTGATGATCAGATAAATTGAAAGCATGCCAAAAAAATAAGATGTATAAGGAACTGTAACTCATGCTTGCTCCCATTCACTTAGGTCTAATTACAGCCACTTTGCTGATGTGAAAGGTGGTCTCATTATAATTTACATGATTATAATACATTTTTAAAAAATATATAGGCAGCAAATGTGCTCACTCATACAACTATATTAACCAAAGAGTGAGAGAGGAATCCTGCAAAAAAAGGTAGTATAGTTCTACAGAGAAATTTTCATGATTTGGTGAAGACTTAAAGCTGTGCAAAAGCTAGAAACCTATTCTAGCCTTTGTATGCTTGATTCTTGCAATGTGAGGAAACAACGTATTCCTGTGACTCTATATGAAATTTCCTTTAATATTACTAAGAGGATATTCCTTTAATATTACTAAGAGTTCTGACTGCATGAAACCTCATCCCATTCCTGTAATACAATGTCAATATCCTTCTGCCCTGAACTTTCAGCACTTTAAAACAGCTCTGACAGAAGCTTTACTGTGGGTCACAGTCGCCAAAAGTAGGTTGCTATTTGAGTGGATGCTGAGCATGCCCTGCTCTCGTGCCCCAGCTTCACCTCTTTCTATTTCTGCCCCACACAGAGGTGAACAGTCCTTACACAGAGCAGAAAATGGCCATGCCTTTTTAAAACAGGAGGTAAAACAAAAAATAAAGGTGGAAGCTACCCCTTTTTCCCTCTTCCCATTTTTAAAGGAAGAGCTTCAGCCCCTTGTGTTGCCCTAACTATAAAAAGGGGGTGAGCCTTTCTGGCAGAGTAGAGAAGTAATCTGGAGTGCAGAAATAAGTCCAAAACAAATCTCACACTATTTGGTATCACAGAATTGCAGGGGTTGGAAAGACCTCTGGAGATCATTCAGTCTGACTCCCTGCTAAAGCAGGATCCCTACAGCAGGTCACACAAGAAGGCATCCAGGCAGGTCTTGAATATCTCCAGAGAAAAAGACTCCACAATATCTCTGGGTAGCTTGTACTGGTATCTTTAGAGGCTGAATCTATATCAGAAAGAAAATGAGTCACAAGTTTTTCTAATGCCTTGTCACAGCATTCATCTCCTCAGCTAAGCAATCTCCCCAGAAGGAGATGGCACCCCTTACACTGTCTCCTGAAATGAACTCCTGGCCAAAACCACTTCTACCTGCTCTTGAAGAATGCAGATCATCACAAGGCAAAACCTTCTGAGGAGGCATCTCCCAAAAAGTAAAGATAACTCCAAGGCAAGGGTCAACCTTACTGCTGACTGAACAGAAATATCTGGTCTTCTGCTTTCTGTATTCTCTAGGCAAGCCCTGGGAACTTTTAATAGTCTGCTCTTACTCCTAGTGCTGCTGTGACAGTAATATGAGTAATATGACCTCAGCCTTTGAACATTCCTATATTTAGCCATCATTCTGAAACACTGCCAAAGCTTGCCCAGGAGTGCAAAGTGAAGTAGTGATGATATGAAAGCAGCAACTCCCTAGAGATCTGTGGCATTAAAAAAAGACCCCCTTACTTCTTTCTTCCTGCTTCCTTGGGCCTAAGGAGATTTATTTTAGCAGCAAAACACCGCACCTATAAACCTTCAATGAAAAGGCAGGAAGAATCATTTATGAAGGAAGACGTTTGGCAACTTAACTAAACGTAAAAGCCAGCTCCTCCTCACACACCCTTGCCAGGTAATACACAGATCCTTGACCTGTGATGGCTGTCAAAGCATCTTAAAATTACAGCACAATATAGAAGAAGCATGAATCAATAGCAATGCATTAGCCAGCACTGTGCTGCTGCAAGAGCTCTCTTTCAGAAAGGACAGATAATATGTGCAGCTGCTCAAATGCTTTGCCTTTGACTTTCTCCTTGAGTAACACAGCAAGCTGAAATACAAACATTTGACTAAAAGGACTACTGCATGTTATTTTAAATTATGTACACTTTTTCTAGACTCAACACACCTTCTACAGATTGTGCTGTGCAGTAATCTCTGCTGCTATCAGAAGGACACACTTGTCACAAGGAGTGATCAGAATTACATCTATATATCATTGTTTCATTGCGTATGTGAGATAACACATAAGGAAACAGGGTCACATACCTTCCAGTATGGCCTCATGCCATGCCACCTGGGGTTTCAAACTCTGTTAGTCAGAGGCATGAACTAGGAGCTTCAGGCCAGTTTGCACTGGAAGGATGTGACTCACTTGTCCATAATTACCAGTTTTTATGTCACTGCTGAGACTGTTTACTTTGCAGAAACTGCTGGTGCAGATTAATACAACACTGAATTTGCAGAAAAAAAAATGCAGGGTGCTGTTCTTTATTTAGGTGCTTGCTGTTTCTGCATGCACAATTATTAGTGATAACACTTGAAGCTGAGCAGGCATAGTTAGAAACAAGATGAAGTCCAAAACATATGATTTAAGAATGGATATATATTTCCTCTAAACTCTGACACCTTGTTCTCTTAGACGTATTTTTAATTTATATTTTATTGCAAAGAATTTAATAAGGCAGCAGTAAGGGTTCTGTGGAAGAGGTTAAACATTCAAATCATTTGCACATGCTGTCTTAGCTGCTTCCCTTTGAAAATTAGCAGTATCTCTGAGGCCCTTTAAGTTCTGATATCTCCAGACAATGCCTTTTGAAGACAACACCTTTTAACTATGAAATATATCTTCAAGATATTCTGAACTTAATCAGATTAGCCATTGATTCATTTAAATCAATTTTGCTTGCTAAAATTCAGCCTTTTAAAAATATATCATTTAGAAAGAAGAGTTAAGCTAAGAAAGCCTGAGCACCTCTACTAAGAAGAAAAGCTGAGGGAGTTGGGCTTGTTCAGCTTGGAGAAGGCTCCAGGAAGATCTCATTGCAGCCTTTCATTGTTTAAAGAAAGCTCGGAAAAAAAAAAAAGAAAAAAAAAAAAAAAGAAAAAGATTGAGTCTGGCTTTTTATACAGTCTTATAGAGATGGGAGAAAGGGAAACAGTTTTGAACTGAAAGAGGAGATATTTAATTTAGTTATTAGGATGAAATTCTTTACTTAGTGGTAAGATGGTGAGGCACGGAGACAGGCTGCCTAGAGAAGCTGTAGATGCCACATACCTTGAGGTACTCAATGACAAGTTGATGGACACTGGGCAGTCTGATCTGGTGGGTGGCAACCAGTCCATAGCAGGGGGTTGGAACTGGATGGTCATCAGCTTGAGCATTCCAATAGCCTCTCTTAAATCCAGCAAAGAAAAATTTTCCAAATGCTAATTTAATTCACTCTCTCTCAAAACAAAACCAAACAAAAAAGTATAAAAAATGATCATGTCCCGTAAAACAGTCATAAAGAATAATAGCTAGAAATGTTTACAGAGGAGAGATGAAAAGAACCATCTTAACTAAGGATCTATTTTCCCTGACAAATGGCAGTTATTTAAATGATCTGTTTGCTTGAATCTCCTGATTATAATACAAATATTTTATATTCTGGTCATTTTACAAGTGCATTAGCTCGTAGGAGAAGTGTAGTACTTTTGTTATTGCTCTATGAGACTGTTATAAAAAAAAACAAAAAAAAACACCTAGGAGGTTTAAATTCTATATCTGTAGCTCTAGTAATTATTCTCAAAGGGATCAATTAGGCTAACTTTTTCCAGTTTTCAACAAGTTTAGACTCACATTTATACTGACTTAAGAAACAGCTTGCACTTTGATCACAGAAAAATTCTGTTTGTTTCTTTAATGCAAGAGTCTGCTGATAAGGTCTTACAGCAGTTATGGTTAAAATAAATCTACATGTTAAAATAATATTTTTAAAAAGACACATTCTCATTTCCACTTGGTTTTGTCCTCTGAGTTCTCTGAGTGAGAGTAAATATTTATAAATAACTTATAAATAATAAGTATTTATAAATAAGGAAGAAGGTGAATGTGGTTAGAAGCTGGCCTTCTTTGTAGTTTGCTGTGTGTAAGAGAATCTGGATACTCAAGCAGTTTGCAAGGATATATTGCACTTATTGAGTACTTTTCTAGGATCTTTCCCTGGGAGTTCAGACAGTACATTTCACAGGAGCACAGAACATGCCTAATTAAAAAATAATCTCCCATCTCTTTCCCCACATGGCTGACGTCATTAGCCAATTTTCTGAAATAATTTGTTGAGATCAGAGTCTTTGGTCTGCATTAGACACTGAAACATCTAATCCTTTGTCTGATTTTAATTGTTTAGGAACAAATTTGGAATTCTGACTTAAGTACACAGAGTACATATATCTAGAGAAGCTTGCAAAAATCCCAGTCACTAAAAAAATTGTTGGCTGCTCTACTCATTTGAATTATGTTAGGGGTTTAAAAAGCAGAAGATAGCATTAACAAAAAAGAAAAAAAAGATTCTAATATTCAGTTACCAAAAGCAAAACTGTTGGAAGTAAACCCAGTATAGGTCATACTGATATGACCTAGCCATGCTAGGTCATAACCTGTGCCCAGCAGTAGTCTGATGGTTTAGTGGTTGGCCTGGGCCAGGACTGTGCATGGAACCATTCAAACAATCAACAGCATAAATCAGCAATTATTCATTTCTATTAATATATGTAGCATCAGTGAAACTTCCTCTAGACACTAACCAATCAACTTTCTTTGCATTACATATTAATAGGTCTTTCTGAGACCTCTTTACATTCAAGAGACTCCTTACTTCGAAACTGAGCTTTTCCACACAGAGTGAAAATGACCTGAAAGCAAGGGAGGTTTTGCTTGCATTGTTTTTGACATTGTTCTGAGATCACTGCAAGCAATTCACTCACAAGAAACAGGTCTAGGTAAGTAGATTATAAAGCAGTTTTTTTGCAATGCTTGGTCATATCAGTAGAGATATTATACGCCTGCTGTGCTTATATGTCAAAGATCAAGGGTATATGTGATGTGTGCAAAAGCAGTTTCTAGCCAAAGTAAAGCCAAATCTAGAGTGGTTACAAATAAAACTAAAATGAATATCACCAACTAAAATACCTTCTCTTTTTTACTGAACTGACATCTTGATCTCTATGGTCTATTGCTGTATAGGAACTGTTCCAAGGCCAGGCATCAAACTTTCCATCCATCTGCTGCAAAGACAGATGGGAAGGCTAAGGTTGGCTATAAGGAAATATGTCTGAGAGATAATGATTTGTGTGGAGACACCAAGCTTCAGGGCACTTAATTCAGGTAGTCCTATAACAACCTATGAGAACAAGGCCAAATTTGTCTTGCAGACAGTTATATATAGCTTGTTCAGAGCTAGTTTAAATATTTCTGGTCTTTCTGGTGAGTTAGATGCCAATGCCACAATGAAGATTTTTTTTTTCCGTGAACAATATATCTAACACTTCAACTCCTGAGAGTGTTCTAAGGGATCTGGTAGCTTTATAGAATTTATGCATTGTAAGAACAGTTCCCTCCGGTGATTCAAACACAGAGTTTGGCCTTAAACTAATTGCCTTTAAAATAGGAGGCAAAATGTGTGAAGATAAAAAAACTATTCTGTACATAGTTGTTATATTCTGTGAACTTTTTCAGTCCTCTTTAACAAACAGTGTGACAAAATGGTGATTTCCTGTTTCTTTGGGGACAGTTATTTCATCTCAAATTATTTCCTCAATGTTAAAGGAGACACCAGCTGTCAAACATGAAGAGTGCATAACAAGTAATTGCTCACGCTAGAAAGGCAAGCAAAACACTTTATTTAGATAGAACTTGTGGGGTTCTATTTTTAATAAAAGAGATTAAATTCCTTTAAAGTTGTCCATATATTTGAATTAGGTAGTAAACAGCTACCTACTGGCAAAGCTATGAAAATTTCCAGAAATTTTAATTTTACGATTTATGATAGTACCCCCAGCAAACTATTGCAATTAACTCTGCCTCCACATGCAAAAGCAGCAACAAATGCCAATTTTACACTTGACGAATTTGGAAAAGCTAAAGATGATGTACTTTCTGCTTTGCTGTATTAAAGCTTCCACCCATTGGCAGTAAGAGTCATGGTGTTTAAGTTTAATTTTCTTTTATGTAATCGCTTTTTGCCTGCTATGTTTAAGGCAATTTGAATCAATATCCCATGCAAGTCATTAAGAATCCATATCTGTAACCATTGCAAAAACAGAATCCTATGAAGAAAAAAATCTTTTGTATTGAATTTCCTACTTTCTTTTACTGGATTTTTATAGCAGTATTCAGTTTGATTTGATTTTTTAAGAACAGTTTATAATAGGTTTAATAATATTTTCACAAAGACAAATGTGTACACATCATGCACAAAAATAACTGAAACATGAATTAAAAAAAAAAGAACCTATTCCTTGAAAGAAAAAAGTCCTGATCTCTTGCACTCTTATAAAAGATGCATGGTAGTATTTTAACCAGTCCCACCAAGTTTTGTGTTGTGCATTCAGCTCAGTATCCATTCACATACTACTTCCCAAAATATGGCACATTTTTAATGCAGTATTTGTGACATATTTCAGTTCTGGTGTATGTGTATTTCCTGAACTCAAAACTGCTACCTATAATTCAGTAGTGCAAAGGGTCATGCCCTGCTTCTCCTCATAGGACAAAATGTTACTTCTCCTGTCAGAATCCAGGTGCTGCCAAGCTGACAGAAGACTAACTGAAGACTGGCACATGACTTCTTCTTCCAGAGATACATCTTCATACTGGAAGCAGACTGTGTTTACTACATCACGTGTATTGAGAATTCTATAGGTAATGAAGTAAGCCAAGATGTGAAAGTAGGAAGACGACACTTCCTTAGTATTGAAGACGACACTTCCTTAGTAAGACTCATGTTTTTGTAAAAGGAAGGATGTGTCTTCATATTCTGGTAATGGGGGATGCCAAAAAGGTGGAGATACTGAATGCCTTCTTTGCTTCAGTCTTCACAGCAAAGACTCCCCCTTGGGAATCTTGGACCCTGGAGGTAAATGATTGAGTCTGGGGAATGAAAGGTTCCCCTTCAGTGAAGGAAGAGATGGTCCAGGAGCATCCAGGCAACATCAGTGTGTATAAATCCATGGGCGATGATGGGATGCATCGACGTGTGCTGAGGGATCTGGCAGAAGTGATTGCTAAATCACTCTATCAGCTTTGAGAGGTCTTGGAGAATGAAAGAAGTGCCTGAAGACTGGAGGATAGCCAATGTCACTCAGTCTTCAAAAAGGGCAAGAAAGAGGATCCAGAGGATACAGACAAGTCAGCCTCATCTCCATGCTGGACAGGTGATGTTCAGGATGCCATCTCCAGGCAATTGGAAGAGAAGAGAATTATCAGGAGTAGTCAGAATGGGTTCACCAGGGGAAGGTCATGCTCAACAAACTTGGTAGTCCTCTATGATGTCATCACTGGCTGGGTGGATAGGGGAAGGGCAGTGGATGTAGTCCACTTTTTCTCTCAGGGAGTGGTCAGACACTGGAATGGCCTGCCCAGGGAGGTGGTGGAATCGCCATTCCTGACAATCTCTGATCTGATATCTGGTATATCAGATATATCAGATCAGATATATATCTGATCAATGCCTATAAATATCTATGGTGTGGGAGGCAAGGGATGAGACCAGACTCTCTTCAGCAGTTTGTGACAATAGGATGAGGGGAAATGGCCACAAAATGAAACATAGGAAGTTCTGCACAAATGTGCGTAAGAACTTCTTCACAGTACAATTGATGGAGCACTGGCACAGGCTGCCCAGAGAGGTTGCAGAGTCTCCTTCTCTGGAGACATTCAAGACCTGCCTGGACAACTATCTGTGCAACCTGCTGTAGGGAGCCTGCTTTGGCAGGGGGATTGGATTAGATGATCTCTGGAGGTCCCTTACAGCCCCTACAGTTCTGTGATTCTGTGATTCATCATTCAATTGCAATGAAAGATTTTCAGTCAAAGTAACAAGAGGAAGCATCAGTACAGAAGTGGTATTCTGGAAGAGCTACCACATCAAGCAACTGTTGCCCAGACAGGAAAATCCTGCCACCAGGATAATAACAGCATGTTTTTTCCTTATTTTTCCAAAGGAGTCATTCCAAATGAACATCCTTTAGTTTTAAATTCTGTTTTGAAAGTAGGTATTTAAAGAACATTTGCAGTGATACATGTCTCAGGGAAATAAAAGAGACTTCCCAGAACCTATCTCTACCATGTCAGTGTCATCAAATAAGAAATATTATCTTAAAGCAAACCTTTTTTTTCTCCCTCATGACTTATAATGCTCAGTATTCAGAACACAAGCTACCAAAAGTTCAAGGAATCAAATATACCATGTATTCTAATTACTAAATGGGATAACTGTGTTCCAACAAACAAACAAAAAACAAAACAAAAAAAAAAAACAACCAGGGGGCTTCTGAGATGCCTGTGAGAAAGGGACATTTCTGGTTTTATTCCACTCAAAACCAATGAGGAATATTAAAGAGTTGAAGTCCCAATGTTCATGCTTTACTCTTTTGAATTCAAGAGAAATAAAGCTGTGGATGACTGCCAAGATAGGCCGAAATAACCTTGGCCAAATGCACAGAGAGAGATATATCAAGTACTTCAAGACAATATATTTTTAAGGTTTTATGATAGCTTTATATATGCCAGTTCAAATTCATTAGTAACTGAGTTATGAAATAAAGAATTTGTTAGGGCTCTGTGGCAGACAAAGTTTAAATTAGTAGCTCATGGTTTACATCCAGTAACTCTTAATTACAGATATGATATCATCCCAGTCCTCAAATTTAATATTTTATGGATATTCTAAAATAGGTCATTTGGTCAGTGAACACAAAACAATTAGAATCACTGAGTATGCAAGGTTTTATGAAGAAGTGTGGTAAATACTGACATGCACTGGAAGATTATTTGAATTGACACATCTTTTTTTTACAACTAGGAAGCAATAAAGTTGTTGCATACCTTCTGGTATCTCATCACTTAATCAATATGAACTCCCAGTAACAAGCAGTGAATTCCAACCTAATTGAAACAATTAGCTTAACACTGTTGTCAAGAAAATACACTATTATCAATCATGACATATTAAGTATTAATTTCTTAATCTAATTTGAAGTCTCGCTGCACACAGCCTTTCCATGATATTCACTTTGATAATACAAACGTTGGCTGTAAGCCTACAAAGTGATCAGTGTGTCTATATAATGGCATGTAAGTCTGCATAGTTATAGTACATTGTCAAATCTACTGTACAGGAAAAATGGAAATGAAGAAGCACAGCAGTACTTGTTTATGGTTAGCTCTTCCAATCTGGGTCCATTCTTTGACCACGTGGATTACATTCTGTTTTCTTTAACAGTCTCACCGGCTTTTATAGAAAGGTAATACAAGAGATATTTTTTAAGAAAATGTATAAAAGAATTATCTTCATATAAAAGAAGAAATGTTTGTCTTACACGACATACCACTTATAATATGTCACAAAAATATATTTCTGGATCACAGTTTCATAATCACTGCATAAACGATTGCTGGGAAAGTTGGTAATGTATATATAGAATGGAATAATTCAAAACAGATAATTTCTTTTATTTCAAGACACTTTCCAAATTTGTGAGAACTTTTAGAGTCTTCTGCTGTATTATAAGCAAAAGATCATTGACATTAAGCCTAACATGATTAGATGAATGCTATCATAGTCAATGATCCTATGTTACCATTAATATTATTAGGCACTTGCCATCACTGTATTGATAGCAGCACAATCTGCTTCTAGAGATGCAACAGTTTACTTTTGTTCTTAGAACAACTGAAATCTATGTAGAACTCTCAGGCTAGTAATGGTGAGGTTTGGCGCATGCAGTCACCCATGTAATTTTGTGATGGAATAGCCCCATATATAAACAGCATCAACAAAAAAAGAGAAGATATGGAGAAAGACTTGGTAAAAGGTTTAAAATGGAGAGTCCTTAGTGCATAAGAGATGTTCTCTATGAGCTGGAGCATAATAATCACTGTAAGACAGAGGGAGATACAATCCTAAACCATGTAAATGTGACAAAAATGTATCACTGAATAAACAGTAAAAGGAAATAATTACTGCAATAACCTTTTTGCTTCTTGTAACTGAAACTGAACCCTTGTGTTTCTGGATTTTGTGAAAGCAGACTGAAATCTTTGGTTTTCTTCTATGGACCAGCATATTTTCATTTCACTTACTTCCAATAGGGAATAATTCAAATTGCAAGAGGTAAATGCACCTGTACCCTTGCAACTTTTATAGTATAACAAAGCCTTCTCAGTTTTGAGGAGCAGTCAGGGAAAATCTCCCCCCACACACACCAAGGAAATGATGGAAAGGACAATTACATTCTGTTAACAAACAAATGTTAAGACAGAAGGTAAAATTATGCCTGAGTGCATGGAATTTATTTTTTCCAATAAAGATCAAGTAATAAAAAAAGATGAAAGACTTATTAGCTGTTCTCAGTGGGAAAGTGATTTGTACTTTTTTATTATACAGTACAGATTGCTCTTCAGTAACATGTAGAGCAAAGTACTTGAACAGAATGTAAGTGTCATGTGAATCAAAATCTAAATAGTCTGTTGGGGGTGTACATAATAATTTTCTAGTTTTTTTTTTTTTTTTTTTTTTTTTATAGAGCAAATATCTAAATCAAAATAAGGCTACATTAATTTGACTCACTTGAACTGGACTGGGGCTTCAATAGGAAGCCACAGGAGAGCAAAAAGCTATTGAAGCTGTTCAAGTCAGCAAGCCCACCTCTCAGTAGTTGAGGTTTTAAATTGCTTTCTTTATCCTCACCTCAGTGGTGCTTATGCAATTGAAACCAATGGCTTCATCACTGGTCTGATTAATTTTCCTTGTACTTATAAACTTGATTCCATTATAAATTGCATTACAAAAATACTGTCTTCTGTTAAGATAAATATCTGTCCATAAGCATACAAAAATTATCTAGCACTGGAATGTTTTGTTAACACATGTAGTATTGATCTGAATGTTCCTAATGTGGCATACGCATATAGTTTGGATGCTGGCAAAACTAAGATTTTCCAAAATGTATGATTTCCTAAAGTAAGATTTTAGTAAAGAGAAAATAATCTCTTTTTTAGGCAACACATTCACATCCTTCTCAAATATAAGGAAAAAAAAACAAATGCAAAATGCTGAACCATAAAAGGCCTACCTCAGATCAAAAGCAATTTGCAACTACTTTAAAATATAAAATTAATAAAGTTTTAAATACAGATTACTTTGAGGACAGTAAAAATAATGGCACAATATATTTCAGAGGTAACATTGTTTTCTCTCAGGTGAATACTCCATCCTTTTCATTTATTTATTGAATTTGCGCACAGCTGGCAAAATTGAGATCTTAGAATTTGATTTCTTGGAATCCTTTTTTTTTTCCTTCAAAGGTTTTCAACTGCCAATTTCACTATTTTACTGTAAGCTTCCCTGCACTTCAAGGCAGTTTCTTTTTCTTGTCACATTACATAAACATTTCCTAAGTACTGCAGAAAAACATTTAGAAAGTTTGTTATCACAAAAAAAGCTCTTTCAAAAAAAAATTTTATTTGTAAGATTCTCTTAAAAAAAAAAGAAAAAAAGAGGAAGCTTTTTTTTCTAAGTATCCCATCAAACCACATTCACGTACAATGTCAAAATTTGGGCTCTTGTGGCAAACAAATAGGAATGTTGGACTCTGAAATATTTTTGTTCAGTACTGGAACTTGTACTTTACTGTCTCTTTTGATTCTGCTGAAAAATATTTTTCCCAGTCTCCCCCTTTCCATGACTAGCAGAGAAACTGTTAGGTCTGTTGGTCTCAGATATTCATTTTTCTGCCCATAACTATTTTCTTAGATAGACTGTAAATTTCTCCAGGATATGAGCCAGCTTTTCTTTTGAATGTTTGTACAGCAGAGTCATAGGTCTCTTAGTAGATTTCTGTAATATCACCATTGTAATTCAAATGACAAAAATAAAACACGGCAATAATTTGTTTTGGAAAAGATCCTATAAATGATGGTTTAAGTTGCATATTCAGAAGAAAAAAATCTATTATCTTTTGCCAGTGATCCCCTGTTCTTATTTCACAGCAGGACAGCTAGTCTGAATTTCTGGTCTATCTCTCACATTTGAAATGTTTAAATACTACATGTGTAATGGTGAATAAAGAATTATTTGTTCAAAAGAAAGAATAATTTCAGCATGAAAACAAATGATTTGGAGCTAAGACTGCATTTTAGAAGTCTCTCCTAGGTTTCTAGACTGACAATGGTAGACTCCTATTTTTCCTAATTATCTCAAAGTACAAAATAATAAAATGTATGCCAGGTTGTACTTCAAAGAGTAATCAGAATAAATGTGTAGCTTGAGGTATAATAGAGATTAAGTACCCTTCAATTTTTAATCTTTGCGATAAACAATATCAAAATTAAATACACATAAAATGTACTACTGAATATGTTCCTGGAATAAGAAGAAGCATCCCAAAGTTTTTCAAGAGACATTATTGGTATTTTAAATCTACTAGCCAGCAAGAGGATGCTCAAAATATACTCAAGACTGGGAATAAAATCTAACATGCAGTACTGCTGGATTTTATGCATGTGCATGCAAATGTATATTCATTAGGAAGATCTTTTCTGTACCTAAAAGGGGGTTATAAGAAGGAAGGGAACAGACTCTTTAGCACAGTCTGTTGTGACAAGACAAGAGGAAATGTTTTTAAACTAAGAAAGGGGAGATTTTGATTGGATATGAATAAGTTCTTTACAGTATGGATAGTGAGGCACTGGAACAGGTTACCCATAGAACTGATGGATGCACTGTCCCTGAAGACACTGGCTGGATGGGGCTCAGAGCACCCTGATTTAGCTGTCCCTGTTCATTGCAGGACAGCTGGACTAGATGGCCTTTAAGGGTCCCTTCCAAGTCAAAAGATTCTATGATTCCATGATTCTATGAATACAACTACTCATTCAGTCTGTTTGCTGTTTGTTTTCTTTTTTTTCAATAGAGAATAAGTCTCAGTATTTAGAAAAGACAACAAAAATATTCAAAGAATAAGAAATTAGGGTCAGTGTATGCTTCTAGTCATATCAGCTCAGTTTCAGTGGGTCAGAAGTTCATTCTATCGAGTAAACAAGCATCTCCAGTCAGCAAATAAATGACATTAGATTGGCTAATTATCCTAGATG
This sequence comes from Perdix hodgsoniae, assembly GCA_035772895.1. Taxonomy (NCBI): domain Eukaryota; kingdom Metazoa; phylum Chordata; class Aves; order Galliformes; family Phasianidae; genus Perdix; species Perdix hodgsoniae. The sequence continues at coordinate 2,096,434 of JAPSGF010000034.1, forward strand.
TATCTGAATTCAAACAATAGTTTGTGGTTTAAAAGTGTAATTTCTCACACAATGGGATAATTCAGAAATGTCAATGACCATAAATGACCACATGAAGCAAGAATGATTGTAATTTTAAAGTTGATGGATGCACCATATATGAACTTTTAATTCTAGCATTGTTTTCAAAGATGAAAAAAAGCAATAAAAAGATTTATGTTCTCTTATCATATTAATCTGTATATTCACATGTTCATTCACTTGTTCTGTAACAGCCTTCCCTACTGTTTCTCTATCTGAACCTATTGTGTTAGATATTTTGTAAGACATGACTGCATCATACTTTACTGTATAAGAATAGTAAGTCTGCTGGAAGCTATCCAGATGTGATACTCCACAGACTACAGGTTAACATTGTTTCTAGACAGAACTGTAAGAAATGAAGGTTAAGAAAAGGACCTCAATATCCTCGAGAATGTCTAACTTAGACTTTCAGAAGGACCTTAAACTTTCTGATTAATTAAACTTTGACTGTTAGAGTATGGATAGTGGTCTCTCTAGGAAAAGCTGCAACATCCAGCACTCCCTTGAACAACCATATAAGGAAGAGGAAAAACTGAAATGCTAGTACTATCAAGTACAGATTTTTGCCTAACATTAGGGAAATTTCTTAAGAGAGTAACTCAGATTATCTTAAAATTGTTCAACCCTAAGCTAACACTATTGTATGTTCAATTGCCACAGATCCTTTTCTTGCTCCTGTAAAATCTGTACCTGAATAACTCTTCCTTCATCCCTGAATATAACATTTTCCTAAAATGAGATATCTCAGATAAGATGACAAACATTGAGATGTTAACCTGATTAAAACAGGTTACTTGGTAAAGAAAAAGTCATGCACGCAAGCAGCACAAAACAGGGAATTCATTCACAGACATTCAGCTACTCCCAGGAAAGCAGAGCTCGTCACACATAATGATTTCTTGGAAAGACAAATGCCACTGCTCTGAATGTCTCCCCCACTTCTTCCGTCTTTCCCCCAGCAACACCATATGATTGAGAATATCCCATTAGGTAGTTTGGATCAGTTGCTCTGGTTCTGTCCTCTATCAGCTCCTTGTGCCCCACAGTTCCTCTCTGGCAGAGCAGTGTTCTGCCAGCAGAAGAGCTGAAACACCCTTGGCTCTCCGCAGCACTGCTCAGCAACAACTAAACATCACTGCGCTATCACAATTGTCTTTTACCAAAATTCCCAAACATGGCATCAAACAAGCCTCTATCAAGAAAATTAACTCTATCCCAGCCAAAATCATAACAGCACTCTATTTGCATGATGGATCTCTTGACCACCAATAAAATAGCCACTACTATCTTTCTGTTCTTTAACATCCTAATGTATAGGAGATAATTCTTACATTGTTTACTTAAACCATAGGAAGAATGAAACTTTTAAATTAAATGTTTATATTCAAATACAATTTCAGAAAGCATTATAAAATATTTTTTCCTCTGTAAAAAAGAAATTTTCTTAATGAAGAGTCAAACAGGAGTAAAAGACTGCAGTATTTGACATAAATATTTGACCTACGATTTCTTTTACTTCAGATCTAATTCATATCTGAATACTTTTGGCCTGCTTCCAAGAGAAACGACTTTGCCCACTGTGAAGTTTAATTAGTTGTGTTTTGAAGATGTGAAGTATTCTGCGGAGTTTGTTATATCTATTCTCTCTCACTCTCTCCCTGGCTAATCTAAACTAGCTAAAATAGTATTCTTTTTTTTTTTTTCTTTTTTCTCTCTTTTTTTTTTTTTATAATATTCTTTAAGAGACATATTAAGGCTACTCCAAAAGTAATGCCTCCTATTTTATTGTCTTGGCCTACCATATCAGAGGTGGATGTTGTGGATGACAGTAGAGGTTGAACCCTCCCAACAATATTCCCTAATACCTTGTTGCTGTGTGACAGATGACAGCAGAGGAGACAAAATGTGAGAGGCAGCAGAGGTGACAGAATGTCACCTGACATGAAAGTGTATGTGAAGCAAATTTTTTTTCCATGCAGAAAATTAGCACAGCTGACATTAATCAATCCTTGCTGAATGTTTATGGAGACTGAACAGTGGATGTGAGCACAGTGAGGTGGTGGGTGGTGTGTTTCAGCCATGGCAACAGCTACATGAAAGACATGCCATGTTCCAGATGGCCATGTAGATTTCTATGAACAAGGAATGCTGGCTGCAGGCTCTTATTCATTGTTGGCAAAAATGCATAGCTAATGGTGGTGAGTATGCTGAAAAATATTGTTTGATAGCTGAGAATTTTCTCCATCAATAGTGTTATTGCACTCTTTGTACTTGTTGTACTTTCCATGGAAGTAAGTAAGAGGCATTATTTTTGGAGCGACCTACTTGCATACTAAATGCAAGTCATGTTTTGAATGGTGGAAAGGTATTATTTCACAGGTTTATGTCTCTTTGCTCAACCTTCTTGTCTGTCCACAGCAGAAACACCAAGTTTTTCCACTAGTGCCAAGCAATGTATACAATCTGAATTATTTGTTACTGGTAAAACCGAACATAGATTATATCACAGCCCTGTATAGGACACTGCATATACACAATCAGTCCCAATATGAAAAGATTGCAATCTCAAAGAACACAATAATTTGAGAGATTCAGGTGGGGAACTGAGGAAGAAACAAATAAGAACACTGGCCCAGTACCTTGGGCTTATGCATATCCACAAGAAAATAAAAACCTGAATATTTATTTTTAATCTGCAACTGAATATTTTGAATGGAAAACAAAATGTGAGAATGTACTGAATACAGCAAATCTAATCTCAGGGTACATTGATAGAATCGTGAATGTACAAATCCCAAAAGTTCATCAGCTCCAGGGAGACCTGAGCTATGGTCAGAAGCTGTATTAAGGCACAAGACTTCAGAAAACACATGAATCTGTTAGCGCAAAGTAAGAAAAGTAAAGAATATCTGAAAATACACTGAAAACATAAAGCACAAGAAAATAATGATGGGTATAGGTTTATTAAATCTAGGAAGTGTAAGGTTTCAATGGAGAGACCTTGGCTGGCTGCCAGTTGACCACCTCGCTGTCCTCACTCCCTCTCCTCAGCAGGATGGGTTGAAAAAATATGATGAGAAAGTTTGTGAGTGGAGATAAGAGCAGGAATATCTCTCACTAATTACAGTTAATGGCAAAGCATACTGATGGAAATTTAGTTTAATTTATTTCAAATTAAAAATAGAGTAGGGATGTGAGAAACTAAGCCAAGAATAGAAACTTCCTTCTGCCCCCATTTCATAAATGGAGGGAGGAGGACCATCCCAGGCTCCACTTCACTCGTGGCTCCTCTATCTCCTTCCTGCCCAGCTGTTGCAGGAGGCTAGAGGATGAGAGTTGCACTCCCTTCATAATGCTTCACCTTAGCCACTCTTCTGTCAGGCTTTTCTGCTGATCCGATGTGGAGTCCTTCCCATGGGATGCAGTCCTTCACAAACTGCTTGAACAAAGGTCATTCTCACAGGTATAACCACATGCTCTGATATGGTGTTTGCCAAGGACTGCAGTGCAGATATCTGCTCTGACATCCTTCATGTGATGCAGGGATACAGACCTCCACCACAGTCTTTTCCACATGTTGTAGGGGAATCTGTGCTTGGGCTCCTGGAGCATCTCCTCCCTGCCAATATTCACTAAACTTGAAGTTGTTTTTTTTTTTACTTTCTCTTAAATACAATGTCACTGAGGCACCACAAGCATCATTCATTGGTGTGGCTGTGCACTGATGTGGATCTGTTTTATAGCCAGCTGGAACTGGGAGCACCTCCTCGACTACTATCACAAAAGTCACTCCCACAGCTCCCCTCCCAGCTACTAAATCCTTGACATGTAAACCCTATACAGAGGTAAATTGTTCAGCTCCGTTATGAAATATATAGTGGAAGTTACTAAAAAGATGACACCAAGCTCTGGAAACGTCCTGAGCTAAAACTGCACAGAGGTTGGAGAATCATTAAGGATGGATTATGGATACTAACTCCATACTTATTTTCCTACATCTCTTACCTACCTTCCCTTGAAGGACATGCTCTTTAAGCTGAAATAGTGAAATAGCCAGGTCTGAACTAGAGAAGATCTCCTTGTATCCCTATATTCAGAATTTTTTAAAAAGCATAATGACATTTTTTATTTTCTCTTCAGTGTCACAAATAGAATTCAGCAATATATTGTCAATAGGCCATCAAACTTTGTGTGTTGATATATCAGACTGAAGAATTTTAAAGCTGCATAAATTGTTGCAGAGGGAAGCACCGTTTAACCTCGACATCCAATAATACCCATTATAGTAGTGATACCATACTGTAATATATGTGCACTAACAGACTGCTTCTTGTTCAAGGTTAAATTAAAGTTTTTCCTGTTTCATAAGGTCCATCCTTACTGAAACAGTAAAATCATGCTGAAAGGACTTGAATGTTAAGACTGGTCAGAATTGTCACTATAGTTCCAATACATTCTCATACTTTTTTTCTAACTGAAATTTTTAAGCAGTGGAATTTCAAATGCTGGTGGAAATGACTAGGAAGATAACGAAAGGAGGACACCTGGATCTTCTTCACTGAAATTCTTAAAATGAAATGTGCTTAAAATGTTCCTGACTTGTCCAATGTAAGTAGCAGCAAAAATACATCAACCACTTCCCTGGGTAAGAAAAATCTTTGTAATGAACAATCTAAGAAATTTTGAAAGAACAGAAATAACTGAACACAGTGACACACTTGGACTATGACTGTGTGCATTCTACCATAGGCTTAAAAAATGAAATTTAATTTAATCTAAACCTTGCAGATGCCACTAGAGACACTTAAGAAAAATAAAGGAAATTGTAAATGGTTCAACAGCCACATTTCCCACATATTTCTTAAAGGGATTTTTTTTAAAGGTAAAGATACTGTGTACCTGCCAGACTTGCTGAATAGGAAGGGAAAAAGCAGCTTTCCTATCTAACTTTCCCAAATAATACATTTACTGTACAGGAGCAGTCCAAACCTCTATATTTTGCTGCATTTGGTAATCAGCATCCCTGCTATCCAACCTTTTAGTGCTACTTACCATTTTCTTACCAGTTCTATAAAATAAGTGGTCCACGTAGTTCAGAGACACATGGGTGGGTAATTCAATCACAGGCAGAGCAGGTATCTGGAACGCACAACTGCTGTTAGGTATAAACAAAAGCATTTAGAAAATGATTAGCTGGCACTTGGTTGCTTTAATGAAAAAGTAACAAACATGAGAAAGAATTATTTTAAGAACAAAATCCAGGACAATATAATGGTTATTAAAGAGGCAAACTCAATCCCTGCATGTAACTACCATGACATCCTTCTGCCCTCATTCTAAGTACATATGTTTGAAGTCCATGCTGTTGGCAGATAGGCAGCAAATGCTAGACACTAGAGCTTTAAATTCAGTCAAATTTCCACTTGAACATAACACACTCCCTAAAATAAATTGAAAACTGAGATACAGTCACTCTCGCAACTTCAAGCATTACTTATTATGCTTCCAGGAACACTGCTGGAAGTCTTAAATCACGTTAAAGTTGGTCTCTAAATAGGATTTTCAAACTTCAGAAGAAATGCATAAACGGGATAATGCTCTTTCTTCTTATCTTGCATCACCAGTGCTTACACTAATTTCAACAAAATAATCTCTAAAAGGCACAGATTTCACAAATTAACAGCACGGTACTGGTTGGAATCCATCCTTCAGATCATCTATAAGCTTTCTGTTAATAAGAGGGAAAAAAAAGAGTAAAAGACAACAATGTAAGAGTTAAGTCTCTGCCTGAAGCACAAAGGGTGATGTAAGTATTGATACCAGATTTGGGTTTTAATGACAAGCTTAAAGGAAGTTCTTTATAAAGTGGATCAGCTAAGCTTCAACTGAATAAAGTGATGGTTTTTACCGTACTATTTGCTTCTGTTGCCATACTCTTGACAAGTTTTTCTTAGGATTTATAAGACATTCTTGGGAGTCTTTTTCTTCAGACTTCTGGATTTGGGGTTTTCTTTGCTTTTCTTCCTCTCCCCTTGTAAATTACAGTTGTCATGTCATGGGACTACAACTGTTTATTGTGAAAGTCACTAATGAACAAATGACCCTGCCACCTGGAGCACTTACAGCTGGTGTTAAACTCCGGCTATACGAAAAAAAATTCTTCCCAGCCTATTGATTCACTGGCAGTGTTTGATTGTACCCTGGAGGCAGGTGACAGCTAGGCAACTAAGTTCTTACAGTTTTACACTCCCTATTACACAAACCAAATAAATCTTCTCCAAATTAATTCACCTTTTTCCCCCTTTCCTGCTATGTGACAGTTCAATACTGAACAATCAGTGTGTTTTCCCCTTCTGGGAACCAAAAAATTTTCGTAATCTTTATAACATCAAATACCTACAGCTTCAGTTCTGTTTTAAGATAGTGCCAGCGTTCACTACACTTCACTGATTTTTGAAGTTGTCACATTCAAAACATGACTACTTTATTACAATCTTCTTTTGTTACCCAGATTATCTAATTTTTAAAACCTTTCATTAACTGTTAATATGGGGAGAATCTACAATATCATCTCTCTAGTTCCATAACCAAAAATATAGAAAACTGGTGTCAGAGGTGAATGAAATGAGATTCCATCTTCACAAAAAGATGAAAGATAAAGTCTTCCCAGCTTGATGAAAATTATGTTAGCCAGCCAACTTCCTTAGGTTGAAAAATAACCCCAGACACAAAGCTAATAAACACAGAAGGAAGAAAAGTTTGACTGTACTCAGGTACTGATGGGTGCTAACACAGATTTTGTTATTTCATTTGAAAAATTCCATTCAGTTCTGAGAGCACAATGACCTTTACTCCCTTATATAGAACATACCTTTTTAACTGTGCTCAACTTAAGAGAAAGAAGTTGCAAGAAACAGTAAGCAGTGATCCCAAAGGGTAGGAGTAAGCGCAGAAGTGATTAAATCAGAAACATTCTGACATTCATAACAAGTTGTCTTGAAAGTCTTTTCTTCTAGTCTTGAGATTTCTGGTCATCTGCCCTCTCTCACACCTTTCCTATTCCTTTGTCAATCTGTTTATTTCTTCCTAATTCCCTGCCTCAAATAACTGCATGCTTAACATAGCTTTGTTGGGTGGTTGGACTTTTTTTTTTTTCTTCTTTTTAATCTCAAAGCCTTTCAGCTGTTATCTGTCATTTTTGTTTAAGGAGTCTATAAAAGAAGTTTTCAACATTGTGATTGATACAGATGCAGTGTGGGTAAGGGCTGACTGGTCACAGGCTATTGCAAAACAAAGTGCCAATGAAGCCAGTAAGAGCCAGGCTAATCAAAAGGCAGCTGTTCTTCCTGCAACTAGTCGTAGATCTCTACTCTACCAAGAACCCCACAAAGTATAAAAATGTGTACAATATCTCTTTTGCTTCTACTGTGTGGTAGACAGAATATGGATCTGGTGACAGCCAAAAGATCTCTTCCTGTGTTTAATGTTGGCCAAAACTGGGTCTCACTCATGTGTCCCATCCTCCCATCTTCTACTACTCACAGCACAAATGAAACTTCAGAAAATTTATGGAATTTCATTCAGAATCCATTCAGTAGAGTCTATCTAAATAAGCTAATTATATAAACAAAAGATATTGAGCAGCATGGAACAAAACACACTTTCATTCTGTCTTTTACAATTATTTCTATGCCTAAATCCTTTACTCATATTACTCTCACAGTGGGGAATTAGAATTTGTCACTGCTTTTTAAGTAGAAGTTATTTGGATTGACTATGGCATTTAGTATATGATAACAATTTGTGACCTTCTGTCATCATTTCTCTTAATATTACGTATAGAACTTAGTTCAACTACAAAGTGCTATCATAATAGAAATATTTGTTGTTTCCCTTTTTATGCTCATCTGTCTCACAATTATGTTACTGTACCATGACAGTTCTCATTTAATGTAAAATAATTTAAACTTGTAAAAGGAAAATATGCAACTAGCAGGATATTGTATGACTCGAAACAGATTGCTCATGTTTTTTCCCCTTTACATTTTAAAGGAGACATCTGCCACAGGAAGCTGCATTAAATCTGAGATGATGGCAAGGGAAAACAATGTGGATTGTAGTCCCATGTGCTCCATTTGCTTTCAGTGAATATTCACCATATCTGCCTAATAATATATGGTCAGAGTTAGTTGCAAAAAGAGAAAGTCCTGAATTGACCTTTGCTGCACTTAACTCTAAATAATAATTACTACCAAAATCATGATGTTTCAATGATTTACACTTTTAAAGTTAGGCTAACTCCTACATTTACTCAGTACATGCTGTTAAACGTTTCTTTAAACTCAGATATTGAATCTTTCTGCTTTAATATCTAATCAAGGAGTGTTTATATGAAGGCAACATAAACTTAACTATAAATCTATAACAAGGTACCAAAGTACAAACCAGCAGTCTCTTTGATTAAATTCTGGCCAAAACAAGAAACACCTGTGTTCAAATTAGCACTTACTTGAGACTACTGGGGCTTTTAGAATACAATAGTCCAGCTGGGAAGGTCTTTCAGAGATCATTGAGTCCAAGTGCCTGACCACTATGAGGCTAACCAAAAGTGAATGCACGGCACTGAGAGCATTGTCCAAATGCCTCTTGAATATTGACAGGCATGGGGCATCAATAACCTCTCTAGGAAGCCCGTTCCAGTGTTTTAGCACTCTCATGGTAAATAGATTTTTCCTGATGTGCAGTCTGGTGTAGTTCTATGCCATTCCCATTCTGCTATCAGTTCCCAGGAGCAGAGCCCAGCACCTCTCTTTTCTTGCCCTCTTCAGTGAGTTGCAGGGAGCAGTGAGATTACCTCTCAGCCTGCTCTTTCCCGGCCTGGATAACACAGGTGTCCTCAGCCTTTCCTCGCAGGACAAGCATTCAGTTTTGTTGCCCTCCTCTGGATGCTTTCCAGGATCTTAACATACTTTTTATACTGCGTAGATCATTGCTGCAATATTCAATGATAAATACATTGGGAAAATCATCCCAGCACTTACATGTAAGACCTTCTTTCACTGCTGGCATACTTAGAAAACCTTTTTTATTGTTATTATCTGACACCAGTCTGGCCTGAGTGGTCAAGCTGAAGTTGAACTTTTTCTTTTTGTGTTTTCTCTCTACAGTTGTGAACTGCAGCTCTGTACTCTTGCTTTTAAACCAGCTCTTTCTTACAGAGATTGTTTATTTTCTTTTTCTGTCCTAATTCCAGGAAGAGATCCCTATTCAGACAGGCTTCTTGCTTGACTTGCAGCACAGCTGCATTGCTTACTCTTGGGCTTTTAAAACTGGTTCTCGAAAAGCTACCTGCTCTTATGCTCCCCTTAACACTGTAGAGCAGATTCTCAGGAGACACTACTAGCTAGCTCCCTGGGCTTAAAGTTTGCTCTCTTAAGATCCAGGATGGTGACTCTAATGACCCTTGAAGCAACCCAAAAGACTATGACTTTCTCAGAAGGGGAGACAAGGATAAAAGTTGAGAAGTAATAATTTTGAAACGAAAACATCCTCTGAAGGGAAGGAAGAATAATATGGGGTTATTCAGTGAATCTGTACATTGCATTGAAGTGCCAAATAAGTAGAATAAGTGCTGTTTTGGCCACTTTACTCTGGGTATTCTTTTATTTCATATCATGACAAAGACATCCCAATGAAACAGAAATATTTGTAGCTATCTATGTTTACTCATATATAGATACACACACATGTCTAAATAGATGCAAATGTACATAGATGCAGATTTACAGAATCATAAAATCACAGAAGCATAGGATGGTTTGCTTTGGAAGGGACCTTAAAGATCATCTGGTTCCAAACCCCCTGCCAAGGGTAAAAACAGTTTTCACTAGACCAGGTTACTAATGAAAAGCCACATTTTGAAATCTTTACTGCTGCAAAGAACTAAGTATTCATTTTAACTGAAGTAGATGTAATTATTTTACATCTGTAATTTTAAATAATGGAAGCATTATCTCCTTTTGAATTTTTAATCTTTTCCCTCTTCTTTGCATAATATCACTAGCCAAGGAACAGGAACATCCAGCAGTTCTTTAGACCTTTCAGGAAGACAGAACAAGAATCTGTCTGCAGCTCTTTGTTGCAGACTAAAAAGCTCACTCTTCCCTCCTGAAGGAACTAAGCTGTGCGGGCATTTAAAAGACGCTGGGTCTTTGCTAACTAAACATCTGCAGGCCGTGCTTATTACCCTTCCCTGAGGAATGGACTTCCTTGTAGTTATAAATCATCATTTGCTTGCATTTTTTTAATTCTATCTATATTTCCAATTGAATTTTAGAATTAATCACTTAAAGCTCAAAAACTTATGCTTTCGTATTTCCATGATTCTCATCTCTCCCATCACTCAAGTGTCACAGCCAGAAGTTGCCTTACATCAAAACTCTAGGAGGAATAGTGTCTGTAGAATATACTCTTTGCTTTTTAGGAGTCCATCCACTCCAGTTCAAGGCAAAGAATACAGACCACATTACATTATAAATGTCAGTGCATTACCTTTTCCATTTGTTAGGCTGATGCATTACAAAATAGACTTAAACATTTCAAACCTAAAAACACTAAATCTGTTAGACCAAAGTGAAGGGTTCCTAATGGTTTTAGTAAATAAGCTAATAGATGCTTCGCAGCCTTTATGAAAATCTCACATAACACAATGAAAATGTTTTCCAGAAATACAGTGAATATTATTTCTCATTAGAGGTTGTATAATTGAAATACATAAAGAAGGGCACAAATGATAGTCAAATACTAGAGAGAATGAATCATATAACAATGTAAAATTCTGTTTCTTGGAAGAATGATAATTTAAACTCTTCTCACGTTAAGATTAAAACCACTGAAATGGGAAACAGTTGCTGTAATGTAATGTAAAAAATGATGCACTCTGCATTCCAAAAAACATTTTCCATCTCCTTTTTTTTTTTTTTTAAAGGACAAGTGTATGAGTGATTTATGAATAGTTGATTATTATTAAGTGAATTAAAACTTACACCAGCCAGGCATCTAACATTAAGACAAAACTAACCACGCCTTTTCCTTAATGAAATTCTACTGCACCATGTGAACTATTTATTCAGATTTTTGTAAAAAGACTTCTAAGGAGAAAATATGGAAATCTGTTTTATGAACTGAATCTGAATCTGCATCTCTGTTTCACTGACAGAAGAAGAAAAGTTCAAGCAGTCTTTTTTTTTTTTTTTTTTTTTTTTTTTGAGTGGCTAGTAGTTTAAAGTAGACGTGAACTGACAGACAACATGGGCAGCTTCCTGCAACACATAAACAGATGGCATGCAAAAAGTGAAATTTCCAAGTAGTTTTAAAGGACCATGTAGACAAAACAGTAATCTAATGTGGAGTTCAAAAAACTGTAGTTTATTACGTATTATTTATTTAATAGGTCAAAACTCACTTTTAGAACATATTCCTTCATGACAATGTTTTCAGGTCAAGATTAGGATAATGAAAAAAAATGTGAAAAGCATGTAAAGGTCTTCCTAGACAAGAAAAACTTTTATATTATTTTTGCGTTTTCCTAACATGTTCCTACCATTTTCCTAATCTGCACCAAAACAACACTAAGATTTGTGAAAAACTGCAAGAAAAAAAAACCCAAAATCTTCAAATACAAACTTTTTACTGTCACCTGAAATTATAATTCATTGCAGTACCACACACAAAGCTATCAAAGATAATAAAGTCAATATTTTATCTTTCATGGTACAAATGATAGAGTTACTTTACAAAGGTACAGAATTACAGAATGGATCAAAGTAAGTCAGTATAAAGACATATGATTGAAATGACCTTCTTGTGAGAATAGGACTGAACTCACTGTAACTTCATGAAGAAGTTGGATTTCATCTGAAAATAAACACAAATATAATGTAAGTTAAATTTTCTTCATTTTTTTCCTCATTCCTTAATTAAGCTAATTAAAGTAATGCATTTTAATATTTAGTAATTATTTGAAAAGCAGATGCTTGAAATATGCAATAAGATCAATTAAGAAAAAAAATTATTTTATATATGTGGTATAAATTGTCATAACATTCATTTAAAAAGAAAATATTTCAATGAGCGTGCACTAATGAAAGCATTTTGATAGTAAGTAACAACAATGCAAAGTTAGAAATCTGAACGACAAAAAAAACCTCCATTTTATATGTTGCTATATTAGCTATATGGGAAGTAGACTTGATGATTCATGTCTTTTGAATCAATATGCTTGTAATCAAATGTCCCAAAATTAAAGATCCGCTTTATTGTAGCTCCTGTTATTTATATATGCATGTATTATTTATTTATTTATTTATTCATTCATTCAGAAAACCCGCTCTTCAATGGTTCATGGGATAATTACTAATGACCAGAATATAATTATAGTTCAAGCTCTAGTCTCCAGGGTTTCCATAGTATCCACTGCTATATATATAAATTGACGTATTAAACTATGGGAAAAAGGTAACATAGCTTTCCAGTGTATAAAGTAGCTCACATGCTCTGAAATACACACAACCAGTAAAGCCATTCAAATATGCCATGTTATAAATGCTTGCAAATATCTGTAAGCAACAACATACGATCAAGCAAAAACTGTTTTTTTTTTCTTTTTTAAAATATCCAAAGATAACTTAGTGTGCTGAGTGTACAACCTGTCTTTGAGTTTGCCTGAATATTAAATTTTGAATTGAAAATGGTTAGATTTAGATGGCATGTAGAATTTCACTTAATGGGACATCTGTTTATTTCAGAAAATAAAGATGAAATACAGCTTTTTCAATATAGCTGAACATTACAGGACTCAAATATTCATACATATGAATCTAACTTGAAAAACAAAGAACCACAGACTCAACATGACTTACAGCTTTGACAAACAGCTCATCATAGTTAATTAAATAACAATTGTCATTAACTTTCATGCACTTCAGATCACTTCTGTTAGTCAATGTGTTTGATAATTCTAAAATGGATGCAACTGTCTTTCATTATGTTATTTTTTAAATTTCTACTTAAATGGACTGTGTTTTATTTCCAGTTCAGCTTTGGATTTTATGAAAACTTTAAGTGCCCAAGGATGAAGGACAAGATTACAGCAACAAATCAATGCATATATATGATTAATTAGTAGTTTCAATGTATATTTCAAATTCACACCCATATATATGATATATCTATTTCACGATAAGCAAATTTCCTCATTATAAAATAAATTATTTTATTTTTATTTCAACTCTAATAATATGATTTCACTTAACGTATCTCATTACTTCATAAAAGTCATGAACAGTATTAAATACCTGTTTGGTTTTTTTTTTTTTTTCCTTTTCATTTGCAGTAAATAGATAATAATAATTTAATTTTATTGTCCACATTGTTATTAAATATCTCTTTAAACTGGTGTATGGTATGGTATGGTATGGTATGGTATGGTATGGTATGGTATGGT
>JAPSGF010000034.1:2110010-2120852 GCA_035772895.1 Perdix hodgsoniae
ATGGTATGGTATGGTATGGTATGGTATGGTATGGTATGGTATGGTATAAAGTCACAGTTTAATCATCTGCATAATCCTTAGCTCAATGAAATGAGCAAGGTTTTGTTTGTTCTTTAGCAGTTTAAGAAAGTATAAACTCTTCCTTTACATAAAAAGTAGTACGTTGGATTAATGTATATAAAATGCAGTATTTATTTTTGTTCCCCTGTTTAAAAACCTAAACATAGTATAAATGATTCATAGTAGCCTGAAGAAATTCTGATAATAAAATCTGATTATCAGTTTAAGTAAGTCTTCCTTAAAAAGTAATCTTTAGTGCGTCCACCTCATGTTAATGAGCCATCTCAAAAATTCCCCAATGACTGAATAAAATCAGTCACTGTGCTCCTTTTGTTCTCCATCTGTGCTAAGTGTATGAAAACACCAGATTTTATAAATCAGCAGGGCCCACATAATGAGACTGTCTTGACAAAGAACAAGTTTATGTTGTGTCAAAGCCACTTCAGTGTAGCTGCTTCTCAGGCAGCAGACAATGGGAGATGCTGATTCAGAAAGCAGATTTTCTTTTAGCTTTTCTTCTTACAAAACATCTCTTGACCTTATCAACTGTCTTCAAACTCATGTTGTCTGTCCTTAGATTTTCCATCTAAGCTAATAGCTGAGGATGATACCCATTACTATTCCCTTATTGAAACCATATAGAGAGCTTAAGGTGTTTATGTGCTTCTGCTTCCTGGATGGAAAGAATGTCACCTCAGCATCTCTGCCAAGAGCTTTGCTAATCACTGTATTGCTCACTGTTTCCAGTCTAGTAAAATCTACAACTCAAGCTAAAGGAATAACTGTTTACCAAAACAGTTGTGTAGGAGGTTCAGTCTATGGTAGCTAGGGAGTTTGGGCACTTGAGGATCACTCATATAATAATTAGACAATAATAATACTTAGGAAAAAAAACAATACGCTTGCTGCCAAATGATTGTTATTTGTTTATCACATAACCCTTGATTTCACTCTTGCTTTGAGTAAAATGTTGGAAATTTAAGTGAAGATGATTTGAAACAATAGGCTCTGTATTTCTGTTTAATTTTTTTAAAGCCAAGCACAACAGACACCAAGTAAGGCAGTTATATGTAAGAGCTGTAAGAGCTACATTATAAAACATTACATTTCCAAAGTTTAACAATGTGATATTGCAAAATACCAAAAATAAATATATCTGCTTTCTCTTGCTTATGGTGTTTTAATTTTGTGTGAATTCAAGAGGTAAACAAAGTTCTCTTGAGGCCTAGGCAAGTACCTTACATTGAAGAGTATTTCATTTTCCCTTTTTATGTAATTTGTTGCCTGTAATATAAGAAGTATCTTTGCAAAACTCTTCATCTGTGGCCATGCAGTTAAAAAGCATTGTCATAAGCAGAAGATATCTGTCTGCACCAGTTTTAGAAAGCAATTATGGGCACAATATACGCACTGTGCTTGTACATAATATAATTTCCTATCAGATACCCAATGGTTTGCATGTGGAAACATGATGGAAGCTGTTGTGGTTGCTTATGCAGACACTAGGCATGCTCAGCTATAAGGAGTCCTATATTTTATTCATGAATCTCCTCCAGCTTCTTGAGGTTAGAAAAACCACAGGCACACAGCTCATCTGGTCTTGAGTTCAGAGTGGGTATGAATCTCAAGATGAAAAATACACTTAGCTGAAAAAACTGGTCTGCAGCGACAAGTACCATTCTTCCTTTTTCAATAGCCCCTTGGTACCTCTTTGGCAAAGGGGAGACCCTAAAGGAAACAATTTGATCTCAGGAGCACAGAGGGGCAAAGGAGTACTCCATCAAGGGTTGGAAGAAACTGCTGAAAGCAGAAGGAAAGGATGTCATCATTATGTGAGAAAAGCTACAGTGACCTCTCGAGCAGTCTAGAAACTATGAAGTATAAAAATGTTTAGCCATCTTCCCATTCTGACCACACAAAATACTGCACAAAGTTTGACCCCTGCTCTGCCAGGAACAATCAACAATCTAACTGCAATACAAGGATAATAATGGTTGTTTTCTTTCTAAAATAGAACGTTGTGGCTGTACTCTGCAAGCATTGTGAAACATATGAGCAGCTGAGAAGTTGCAGGAGAACTACTAGGTTCGTACCAATGCTTTGAATCACAACTTCTCAGCCAAAGCCTGAATTCTGGGTACCCAGTAATTCACAGCTTGCCATGAGAGAACACACAGCACTAGTGAGTACAGTGGGGGAAAACATTTGGATGTTTCAGCAGAGATCACTTCACAAATTGGAATGACTACATATACTGAGCTTTTCAGGTACAAATTTGTCTAATGGTTTCATTAAACTCTGTACCTCGGACCCATTCTAAGTTTCAGTTTCCAGAGAATAAAGCCAAAGAGAAATTGTAACAACTAAGAAAGGCCTATTTCTTCTGAAATTTAATTTTCTGAAACAATTACACTACTGTTCTTCACAGTTCTGGAATTTCAGTTGGACATTGCTAAGCAATGTCAGATGCAGATGAAACTTCCATACACAATACATTCCCATCTCAGTAAATGAAACAGGGCTTTTTCTAACTTGATAAAATGCAAGCTTCCTGTCTCCCAAAATTATTGTCCAAATGTCCTCTCTGGAAAATGAAATTTCTTACTCTTAAAACGGAATTTCTTATTCTTACAATAATTTCTTTCTTCTTCCCACCCTAATTTAGGACAAAAATAAATCAATTGCAGGTTCTATATGAAAGTGCAAAAGTGTCAGATTCAGGAATTCCATCTTTTAACATCAAAATTACAAATCTAGCAATGATAATTTGTCACAAACTGGCATTTGGAAACAACAACAAGAAGCACCACTATCAATGTACAAAAGTGAATTTGCTGTGCCCTAGCATTTTTTATATCATCACAGTTTCATTTAAGTGAAAAATGCTGGAAACATTTTCACTATGACTCTAATTCAGAAATACCTGTGGATATGCCCACACATCAGCCAGTGGGCTTTAAAAGAACATTTCTCACTTAACATGGGCATATGAGTGTCCTATGACTTTCCTCATTACACTTATATTTCTGATTTCTTTTCCAGGCTGTTTCAAATAAGTTTCTGCAGCATGCAGAAATTCTGCTCAGTGGTAGGGCTTTTCAGTATCACCTATTCTTCACATTTGGAAAGAAATAGTAACTAGAGAATAGCAGTTCTACAGGAGTTATATTCTTAGGCCAGTGTCTTAGATGCTAAATGATCCATTTGCAGTATCTTGGTCTTGCAACAATATGCATATAGGGCAATACAAGATCACCTGAAATTTTAGCTTTTTACCTTTGAAAGTACATTTTTCAAGACCAGAGATTAAATTAAAGTTAATTTAATTTAAATTTAGATACTTGAAAACAGCTGTTTTCCATCCATTGACAGAAGCAGCATGAGGAATCATGTGTGACTGTGTCTGTGTGAGTAAGCAACACTGGTTAATACACTGCTTATCTACAATGAATATTTTGGCTACGGTCTCACAGTAACTTGCAGGAAAATCACTGTAATTCACTGACCTTACCCACTCTTGCTGTACCCAGGGAAAGCACTTGCAAATAAGAAAGATGAATACATTAAAAAAAAAAAAAAAGAACAAAGGAAAAAAGAAAATAAAAGCATTCATGATGCATTCACAATACGTTCACAAGAATATGAATGATACATGTACACCAAGGTTTGCTAATGACTGTGGCTATTATCAAGAGGTTGGTATCAGCTAGATATATCATCTCTATTCCATTTTATCAGGCTTTCAAATGTAATTGATATCATCCATCTAGACCACACAGGTCCATGCTTCAGGTAAAAATCAAAACAAAGCTGTGTGGTCTAGTTTGTTAGCACCATAAAGACAACTTATTGTTAACCTTAAGATAAGCCACTGCATTTAAATCTATTTATAGCTGCCTTCAGTAAGTATGCCTGAATTCCTTTCAACTTTCCAGGTCAAAGTCACAAAGCTGTCACAGGAAGGTGTAAATCACATTTCTTTGCACCAGCAAATCCCTTTGCATAGGGGATGGAATATATTTCAGCTGAAAACAGTGAGCTGTTTCATTGCTTCCTTCTCTCTGGATTTCCACTGCAGAGTAAGAGTGGGCAATTTAATTTTGATAAAGCTGTACATAGAAATCATTGAATCATAGACCCTGAGTACCTCTCTTTTATGCTACAATTGCCTACTTTTAAAGCTTCCACTAGTCCATGCCAGGTAACAAAGCAAATTATAAAAGGAAATTGCAGCTAGTTTGTGACCTTATTCCCTCCAAGGAAGGCAATTAAAATAGATTCCATTCACATCCCATGGAAGAGAAGCAGTAAAGGGAGAAGAGCACTCTATGAATCCATCTATTCAACTACCCTTGTGGAATCAAATCCAATAGCTTGCAAAGAAAATAATAATAATAATAATAACAACAATAATAATAATAATATCTCTGAAAGCCTATCTAGGTCTAATTCTCCTGGCACCCACAATGATGTGAATTTATTTTCTTCCCTGTCTCCTTAATTCTTGGCATATTATTCCCTATCCCCACACAGTCAGTGTTTCTGGAGCTATCACAAGAACAGCCAACATAACAGCAGAGAGAATAAGGCTCCCTGATACTTCAGAGAGTCAAAATACCTTAAATTTCATCTCTTTTTGTTACAATGGAGTTAGCTTCCTTGAACTCAAAGATACTCAAGCCATCTAAAATGAATGCTTGGGAAAGGAAAAGAAGGGACTTGGCTCTAGATTCATCTCAAAGAGTCTTCCAATAAAGCAGGATGGCCCTAGCTGCATTTCCAGGTGCACATTTCAGAAATTCTGGACAGAGACCCAAACACAGTTTTCAATCCTTTTTTCACAATTACATCTGGTCAAGGAGGTTGACTGATGTCTGCTATTTATACCATATGCCCCATGACTTCTTGTTAGAGAATGAGCTGTGCTGTGACGCAGGTGATTGATGGAGATTTAATGGCTCCATTGTCTGCAGTAATGCAGAACTCACAATTCTAATGCATCAACTTGAACAGGAGCTTTATCACTGAAGGTCAGTGCCTTTAAGTGGTCCTGTCACTAATACTCCTGAAAGGAACAGCATGCAGTAGCAGAACCTTTTGATATTATTAATATTTCTGCTAACACCCTGGGGTACAAAAGTTATAGAAAAGAGCTCTCCGAGTTCTCATTGTGATCAGTACATCAGGATAGAGGGGCAGTTTTTCACTTTGCCTTACAGCAGTGTCTTGTCTTTTTGGTTTACCAGTGCAATTAAGTGCTCTCTCAAAATCAGTTATCCAGTCCAATAGTTTTGCCTGTTTTAACATACCTTATTCAATGTGAGCACTGTTTTATTTCCTCCTGTTACAACACAGCACTAGACAGTCTCATTCCTTTCTCTGCAATAGTGCTTGTTACTGAAACAACTGGCAGTACGTACACCAGTGAGTGTGCCTTACACTGTTACAGTTTGGACATCACCAAAGGGAAGGAACGTGGACCATTATTCCTAGAACTATTTCAGTTCTGTCTTTAATAGGCAGGGAACCTCATTTTAGTGTCATCGTTCTGCACCCTTAAATAAATACATAAATAAATTCAGCTACCATCTACTTTCAGGAGGAAAAAGCACTTTCGGTTCAGAACCTTCTCTGTGAAATAAAACAGCAAAAAAAACCTCTTAGAGAAGATACAGTCAATATGGAGAATCTGTATGATGAAGTAGTATTAAACTATTACTGCCAAAAAATCCACAAAATATTCTGCCTAGGACTTTCTGGACTAAAATATATGGTGTAATGCTGAACAGCCTTAAATCTGCACATGAAAATTCCTATGTGTGTGCCACCTGCCTGAGCTCTGGCACAGCAGCAATGTTAGATCCAGCCTGAGTGTCTGGGATATCCCTAGAAAAGTCCAAAATGTTCTGCTTCTGCTTATTTTCCAGGCAGGGAATATTCAGGGAAATTCACATTGATGATATTCCTAAGAAGATATTAGTACCATAGTTTTTATCCCATTTTTATTTGCCCATCAGAATTTTATATACAATTTTATCTCCCACTATGAAGAAAAGCAGTGCTGAAATGATTCTAAATACTCCATAACATGCAATTGTCTTAGACAACATAAAAGCTGATCCGCAGCACCAAATGTCAGCATTACTGGCACAGTGGCACAACCAAAAACAGTTTTTTAGTACTAACACTGAAATTCTATGTCTGAATAAAGGCCTTCATATATAAATCCTAGTATGTCCATGGCATTAATCTTTTTAAACCCTATACCTGCTGGTGCAGATTCTCTCAAACAATAAACTCCACATAATAATTTGCAAGAGAGCAAAGAACATGGAAAAAAGTTAATTAAGCATAATGACACAGGCATGTGTGCTTCTCATAGAAGTGTAAAAAGCAGCACATTGTACAGAAAGAAAAAGAATCTGTGCAAGTTACAATTTTTCAGTAATCTCCAGTGGAAGAGAATCAAGCCTTTATTACATTTCCCTGTTTAGAAAATTATTACTACTGTTTGTGATGGCAAAGAAAGGAGACCTCAGCTTCCTACCAGAAGGGAGGTACGGCATATATCAGTAATAAAAAAAGAAAATTTAATGGACTGAAATAGATGAGAAAATAGAAAAATAAACACTGCTAATGATTTGTTCTACAAACTTACTAACTTCTCTCTAAGTATTATTCAGCTTTCTAACTTCACCTGTCACGTTTCAAATGTTGCCTACATTTTTCTTCTTTCTAAAGACTCTCATACTAAACTCTCCACTTTACAGAAAAGAAAAGAAAAAAAAAAAAAAAGGTGTAACTGGGATTAGTCAGATATACTTACCCAATGAATAATTATATTGGAGTTCAAAATCGAGTGATTTCTTGAAAAAAACATTGGTTTTTGGTTGAACGCCTATCATTTAGGAGGCTTTGACTAATAACTCATACAGAGAGAAACACTCATGCAGCAAATATAAAAAAAAAATAATCACTTTTCAGAGTAGTACATCCAAACAAACAAAAATTAATTACTAGGTTTCTTTAACCATGGTCCATTATTAAAACACAAATTAGGAGTTTAATAACATGAAGCTTTTAACTCATGTCCATAAGAAAAAATAATTTAAAAAAAAAATCAGAGCAGAGGTATTACTTCTTACTAATCTGATCGTCTCCTTCTGCTTTAGGATGACATGAACATACATATGCATTGAATTTTCATTTTGCTTCACCTTTTAACAAGAATTTCAAAGAAGGTAGGGCAACCTACCTTCTGGTCTAGATTTCTGGCCTAGAGTTTCTGTAGTGTCCAAACAAAGCACCAGTGAAAGATTTTCTCTCCCCTAATAGTAGCTTGCTTTTAAAAGTTAGAAAGGAAACTTGCTTCTTGGCATTGCTAGTAATGATAGGGTATCACTTTAGAATAACAACTTTAATTGTACAACCATAACCCTTCACCCCAATTATGTTCAGTCTTCATTTATTTATTACCAATGCCTGCTGCAATTTTGGTAATGGGCTTTTTATTTTTGCTTAGCTTTTTTAAAAAGAAAATATTTTACACTCCACATATATTATCATTAAAGGCCTTGATTAAGGTTCTTTCCCTTTGACAAGTCTAAATGCAATTAATGTGCAAAGAAGTCCTGAGAGAACTATTTCTTATTTCACTTTTTATTTGTCCATCATGATTTTCCCTTCTCCTTTGGCTTTAAAATGTCACCTCCCATCTGTGAAGAGAAGCAGCCCTAAAAAAAATCCCACAAAGACTTAGAACTAGTTGAGTAACAGCCTTTTAATGTGGTATCAAATGAAAACTTAGCCAAAGAGAGAATATGTGAATTATATTGTGTGACCTAAACTAGTGTACATTACAGATTAAGAATAAAAATTAAAAAAGCCTTTTCCTCAAAACATTTAGAATCTTCATCTCCTCATTAAGTCTAAGCTTAATTTACCCATCGCCAGTACTACACTGACTTATTACACTGCCTTGAATTATGACAACTTTGGTATGATCTTAGTGAATGTATTCTTCAGTTATGGGAAGGCAACAGACTCAGAACTACAGAGCATTTACTTATTACTTTCTCTTCCATCAATTATATTTTTGATACGGCATTTCTAATCTTATTTGGAGATTTTTTCCAGTCTCAGAATAATACATGGTTGAGAGAACATACCTACATTTCAATACTACAGACATAATTTATAAGATTAACTACTGATTAATTATGCTGGAAAATCTGCTACCACACAGAGCTTTATTTATCTTAGAGGTCTCTTGCACAGGTACATCCATCCACTGCTGAGATTTAAGTAATTATTTTTGGTGAGTATTGATCCCAGTTAATCTACTGTACATAGGTATATGCATTAAACTAACGGCATAGACAATCCAACAACTTCAACAAGTGTCAGGGAGCCCTAACAGGATAATCTAAGACAATTCTATTTTGTACAAATATCATTAATTTCAAAGCCAAAAAAGAATACTGTGCTGAAGTTATGAAATTGCAGACATATTTAACATATATATATATTTCTTTTTTTTTTGGCACCAAGTTTAATTCAAAGGGATTAAATAAGTGTATTCATAGATTTTTAAACCAATCAAATCCAAAAGCTATTTCCTGCATTAATTTTCCAGCTAACTTAATTATACAGCCCCAGGCTCTGGCTCGTGATCAATTAACAGAGCTGTAAAAATCTGGAGCCCAAGTCTACCATGTATTAATCACCACATCTGATGTAAGGAAAACAGCCTTTATTGTGGTTTCTGGATTTGAAATCAAACCAGTAACCACAGCAAAAGCGTCTTACTGCACTTTTGAAAAATAAAAGTTTTTTAAAATCAGTATATTTCATGACTTAGTATAAAGAACATTTAAAACAGAAAAAAGTTTCATTGTGAGCTAACAAGCAAAACATCTAATCTGCATGTCTGTAGGAAAAGTGTTCTCCAGCGCTGCTCACAACAAATTATTTTCTGTTTGATATTGCAACTCCTTAACTGCTTTCTTCTTCAGGATGCAAAGTCAAGTTCACGTTCTTCCAGCAAATCAGTTCATAACTGCATGATGAGCAACTTTAGCTACAGTTTATCAATTTGATCATGCATTCCTTTTTTGTTCCACACACCTCTTGAGTTCAATAGTGGTTTGCTATTGCAGTGGGGTGTGCAGTTCTTATTCAGAATTTATTTCTCTGTCTTAACAACTGAAGAAGCCTGCCAGTGTAGAGAGTCTGCAATGAATCATCCAAAAGCTGAGGCAATCCTCTGATTTTACTGAAAATTAATGTGGATTAAGGCTTGTTCAGAAGGAAGATGCTACCACTAGGGTTCAAAGAGATTCTTCTATAAGTAGGTAATAAGAAAAATACCTTCAATAACATTATGGGGGGGGAGGGGGGAAGCAATCCAAACTTTTGTGCTGGTGGTACATGGTTGTGTTCAAACTGATGCTAATGCTGTGAACATATAAGATGACAGTGAACAAACAAAGAAAAAAACTCATGGAAGCAAGGGAGAATTAACTGGCTCCAGAAAAATGTTCCAGTAATAAGGAAGGTTAAGAGAACTCCTCCAGTAGAGTATTTTCAAGTGATACATTTAAGGTCAATGGAGTACTCATTTTGGATTGGATTCACAAAACCTTAGTTTTGTCCTGAAGTCCTTTACAAAGGCTTCCAGTAATGTCTCTAAGCAGAATTATTATTTACATACATTTAAATACTGTGTCAGTTGGTGCCACAGACATCCTGTAGGAGTGACTCCTTAAGTCTCTAGTGCTTAAATGGGGACTAGTAAACCCCCTTGGGCTCCTCAGAGTTAGA
Organism: Perdix hodgsoniae; assembly: GCA_035772895.1. NCBI lineage: Eukaryota > Metazoa > Chordata > Aves > Galliformes > Phasianidae > Perdix > Perdix hodgsoniae. The sequence continues at coordinate 2,119,893 of JAPSGF010000034.1, forward strand.
TGCCTTCATATTTAACTTTCTCTGATGTTTCCTCAAAAGGTGTGAAAAAGTAAGCTATAGCCTCAATCCAAAAATTAAGCAACTATGATAAATTAGGCAAATGAGTGGAGCCAAAGCCTGAAGGTAAAAACAGAGAAACAAAATAAAAAACACTAAATAACTATTGTTTTGTTATTGTCAAATAGACTGGCGGAATGTATGAATTCTACATGTTCCTGAGATAGTTGGAGATTTATATATGAGAAATGTCTTGCCAAGTTAATTCTAAAGTTGCACAGTTAATGTATTTTATTATGCTCCAATAAGACAAAGTGATTTTTAAGCAATCCACACTGAACATATATCTTTTGTAGTACTCTGAAGACCTGTGCTTGAATAAGGATTATTACAAGCAACAGTGCTAATTTTCAGATACTGTATGAAAACTGAAAGTAATATCTCCTGAATAAACATATATCTTAAGCACATCAACTCAAATAAGGAGTTTTTGGAGAGAAAATATGCTATCAATCCCAGTGACTCAGAGGCATACAACATGGCCTTTTCACCTGAGTGAGATACTAATACAGCTCTGGAACAAAAGCCTTTTGACCTAAGTCCCTTAGATCATTGATAAGGATAGCATCCTGACTCTATTTAGCTTCAAATTCAGCTATTCAACCGATTCAAATGTTTAACATCTCCCTACCCAGTTCTCCATTACTTCATTCTTCTGCTCATTTTTCACCATTAACTTTGCCCATAATGTTTCCTCTTTACAGTATAGCTTAAAATACAACTTGCTTTTCTAATCTAAATCTCTGTTCTGGAAACACTAATGCCAACACATCAAACACATGTCATTCATTTTCCCTTTGAAACTGTCTGAGCAACTTATGAATTATCTTCTTTACTTACTTTTACTTGACTTGACTTGACTTGACTTGACTTGACTTGACTTGACTTGACTTGACTTGACTT
>JAPSGF010000034.1:2125664-2206167 GCA_035772895.1 Perdix hodgsoniae
AGGGAGGAAGACTCATGGACTTCAGGAAAAAATAATCTTCTTTAAGATCTGCACAATTCTTCATTTTAGCAAAACTCACCAATAACACCTCTTCCACTTACCTGTCTTTCAAGCACATGGACTATGTCTTTTAATAAGTTTTTATTTTCTATTCACTTTTTAAAATGTTGCCTGTAGTCTCTCCACTCAATAAAATGTCTCTCAGCATAGATATGGGTTTCCACTAACCTCTTTTTGCAGAGTCCAATGAACGCTAATGATGAGAGATTTTTCCTCAAATGGAAAGTCTGAAGGAGTGCAGACAGCCCATTCTGCAAATCATGAAACAATCTGTGACAGACGCATCTTGATTTTAAGGAACAAGGAACAGCCCCCACCTTGAGTCTATTGCTGTAACCTGAAGAAAAACGTTTCCTGTGACAGACACAGATAAATTAATCTCTGTAGTTAATATTTTCAAGAGAACACCTGAAGTTTGCTGATCCAAGGATGAATTTGGCTCACTGGTTTTGGAACAAAGAATTTTCCCATGCAAACACTTAAACACACTTTAAATCCCCATCAAACTAAATTGCAGAAATATGTATTTTGGTTTAGGATATCATTTTTCCTATTAATGCAATTTACTCTAATGATGGAGATGATAAGACAGATCACATAAACTAGTTAGCTTTATTTAAGTGGTCATCAGTAGATTTGGGACTGCAAGACGGAAAAAGCTTTCAGCTACCAAGAGTTCATGAAAAGAAAGAAAAAACTAATAACTTAGTGAAAGCATAGGGCTTCCATTTCTGGAGTTCAATTGAAGATTCTATTTAAAATTATAGTTCAATTAAAAAAAAAAACCTACATAAAATATGTTACACTTACTACTACACCTCTGATAAAGCAAAATCAAACAAATATTAAGGAACATATTTAATACATACGTAATGTGATGATTTTTTTAATACCATCACTACTCATTTTGCAGAAATCTGTATTGATTTATAAATGTGATAGGTTCTTCAAGAAGTTTGCAATTTCCAATAATGAAAAATACACATTTTTCACTATATCACTCTCTGTGATTATTTCATATTATTTATTCTTACCTTGTGTGTAAGCAAAGAAGAATTTTAATCATGCATCTTACTCCAAGGAAGAATCCCAATTAGAATTTAGAATTAGAATCCCAATAGAAGTCACAGAAGCTGACTTCTATCCTGTTTCAGAATTTTATGCAATAATAACTGCACAACAGACATAAAATTATATAAATTTTTGTTTGCAACACAATCCTCTTTTTAAGTTTCTGCCACATAGTTGAAATACAAATGTATCAGAAATATATTCCTTAAGTGTATGCCACATTGAGAGTAGGGGCACTTGGTTAAGAGCAAATCAGGGAAAAGTTCCAGTTTGATTATATCAAAATCTCACCATTTGCTCATGAGAGAGTTGGTCCAAACAGTATTTGAAATGCCACAGCATTAACTCCATTAGATTTCTATCATCCTGACATTTGAGATCAGTTATCCAGACAAACCTTTAACTGTTATGAACTCTAACACTATTTGATTCAGAAAGCACGCTTTTCTGGTTTTATATCTGATCTGGAACAAATCCTCAAGGACTAAGCAGGAAGAAAATGTGAGGATATGATTCATAAAGAAGTCTGTAAAAAAAAATACAATTTGATGAAAGCAGCATGAAGGATGATCAAGGAAAGTAGCAATTACTGATATTTCATATATGTAGATTGCTCCAAATGTAATGCCTCCTATTTATTTCCATGCAAACTAAAGAAGACACAAAGAACACTATTTGATAGAACAAATTCTCTGTTACAGAACACTATTGTTCAACATAATCACCACTAGTAGCAATGAACAAGAGCCTGCATGCCATGCTGAGAAATATCTGCACCAGCATAAGTGACCCTCTGTCACTGTCACCACTGCTGAAATGCATCACCCATCATCTCACTGTGCTCACATCCACTGTTTGGTCTACATAAACATTCAGCAAGTTATGAACAAAATCAAAGTGTATATATGACAGAAAGAAAAAGTAGGTTGTCCATTTATGTGCACACATCCATGATTTCAAAGGAAGCCATGAATAAATAGCAGTATTTTAGACTCAAAATGTCATTTTTCCCCTCATCCCCTTTTTTTATAAGCACACCACTCTTGGGACCATAATTGTTTCAAGGTGTGAAAATACATGTAGAAACGAATGCTTCTCTAGAAACATATATAAGAAATCACTTTCCACATACTCTGGCTTCATACTTAAATCAAAACTGTAATTCTGTGGGCTGATGGAGAATGAGAGAGTTTGTAAGCCTGGATTTCAATTGAGACCAGAAATAGTTTGCTTACAGAGTTAGCAATTCATTTTTTTTCCCTGGACGGTTGCCCATTTTAGGATTTACACATTTTTCTGGCCCCCAAAGTGGAATAACCAGATGTTCAACAGCACATGTGTAACACACCTGCTTCATATTCAAACACGTGGCTTTGTTGAGGCCAATGAATGGGAGTAGGTGGGAAGAACAGCAGGAAGGAAATAGGGATTTTAGATGTGAATGTTCATCAGCCAGGCTTAGGCACCCTGCTGGGAAATCCAGACACATCCAGAAGCAGGAGATAGTGATTACTTGATTGAAAATTTACTAGTACCAAAAAAGGAAGCTTTGTTGTGTGACAGTCTACATGTCAGTTATCCCTAGAGAGCAGACAGGCAAAGCAGAAAGGTTACTCAACACAGAGGAACAGCAAAGAGCTGTTGGAATTTAGCCAATGACCAGGGTAGCTCTTAAAAGCAGGAACTCTGGGTTCCAGTGCCTCTGACATTTGGGATTTTTGTACTTTAGCAGCAGATCAATCAACTGTTGGGTGAGGGGTGAAATACTGCTGGCTGAGGTGATCTCAGGCTATTTCCTGAGAGGAAGAAAAGTGTCATTCTTCCTCATTGCTGTAGGACCAAAGTGGTGCATACTATGTGTACCATAGAAAATGGGAATTCAGCCAGTAATAAGGACTGGCAAAAAGTATGCATATTTGCTGAAGCTCAGAAGTATAGGCTTAATGCTGGTATGTTTGAATTAAATATACATAACACCAGATGAAATTCTGGACACAAAACACCACTTAATCTATTGTAACAATATTTAGAAAAAAAAATTCTTAATATTTATGATATAAATTATTTGCAGTATTTCTCACCATCATTTAAAATGTATTTTACTGAAAAACATGACTGAATATGCAAGACTCCATGATCACATCTAAGTATGTTCAAATTGAAAAGGCTTAGCAGGACTCACATTTCTCAAGTCCCATTTGTTGCCCCTGGAAATTATGCAAATTACAGCAAATGAAGGCCATCTCGGGCACTGGGCATCACTCCCACATATGTGCAACAGGCAGGTTCACTTCCCAAGATGGCAACTCCCCCCACCTCACCCTCCTTGGAAATAACCACAAAGCAACAGATTATAATGCCAAATATACCTCACAGTCCACAGAGAAGAGCAACAGCCCACAGCACAATGACCTCAGTAGGGGATTGCTCATCTGATTTACCATGAATTGCCCTTAACATTTTGGAAAACAAAAAAAGAAGCTAGACTTCCTATCAAAATTGTATAGCCCATAAAAAAAAAACAAACAAACAAACAAAAAAAACCATAAAGATAACACATTTTAATGTGTTTCTCTTTTATAATTTTAAATATATATATAATTTTATATAATTTTATAATAATCTAATTTTCTCTTGTTTATATCAATGTAATTATTGAATGATTTTCAGAAGTCATCTTGTTTATAGGTTGGAAATTAATTAATTTTAGCCTTGGTCTTCAACTTTTCATATAAATGATCAGATTCAGACTGATTAGCTCTGACCTTTGAGAGAAGAAAACAGCTCTTTTATGTCACGTTGGGTGGTCTGTGATTCCTGGTACACTGACTGACTGGTATCCCACACAGTTCTACCAGTCAGGTCTGTAGACCAAATACACTACTTAGAAATGCACTTGCATTTTTTGTGCCCTTGCTGAGAAAGTACAGGATACAGTTTATAAACAAAATTACTATGATCAAAGGAATATCATGCTATGGATACTCAGGACACAAATTATGAAGTTACCAGACAGAGGATTTAAGCCAGGTTATTAGTGCCAAATTCTTTTTCAAAGCCTGAGTAACTAAGTGCCTCAGCAGAGCCAGAAGTTCACATTGTAGATTGTTCCACATGGAAGGAACATGGAAATTTTTAAACCAAAAGAAAAACAAAATAAATCAAAGAAAATGCAGATTTTGAGACAGAGGTTATATTTGGCTTTTTATTTATGTTTGCTTGATAAGTTCTGTTTGTATTCTTCTCATAGGCTCTACCTTGTCAATTAGATGACAGAGTAAATAAAATTGCCTTCTCTTACAGTTTCCTGTTTTCCAGCTGTCTCTGTAACTGAGGTCTTTCAGTTACCCAGTGTTGTGGCTGAACCCAGTAGGCATCTTAGCACCACACAGCCTTTTGCTCACTTCCCTCCCTTCATATGGAATGAGAGAGAGAACTGGAAAGAAAATAGAACTTGTTGGAAAATGGAAATAAATATGTATTGAGAACATTATATATATATTCACAATGCAAATGCATGATACTTGTTGACTGATACTTAGCTAGCAACGTAAAGCCTCAGCACACTCTGACCAATGCCCCTACAACCTCTGAGCAGCAGCTGACCCTAGCCAACACTCCACAGCTTTATGCTCTTCCACATGATGCCATGTGTTAATGAAATAACCCCTTGTCCAGTTCAGGACAGTTGTCCCTGCTCTGCCCTTTTTCTGCTGTCATGCCACAAAGGTAATGGCTCTTCCTTGATGAGTGACCTGGCTTGGTTTTGGCCGTGTTTCTATTGTTCAGTAATAGAAAGAACATGCACATACTTGTGTTTCTGTTGAAAGACAGCCAAGTTGATTGTGCTAGTAATTGGCCTGAGAAAGGCAGACTAATAGCCCAGTGATTATTAGAAGGGAAGCCGAGAAAAATGGATACTAGCAACAGTATGTAAAAAGGGGCTTTTCATATTTCAGCAGAGTGGTTCAGTGTGTAAGGAAGGAAAGGGAAATGAGTTGATGGCTTGAAGGCCACAGAAACTATTCATATTAGGTTTGGGGGTTATTTTGTTTATGTGTTTTTGCACAGTTTAAGGTGCTTGAAAAAACGCCAAATATTGCTACTTTCTGGGAAAAAAACAACCAGACATAATGTTTTCATGAAAGTAGATCTGATGCTCATGTCAGTCAGATGACAGGAATGCAACGATTAAGTTACAAATTAAGACTATCTACTAGTACTAGTGTTTGCATTGCAATGAGGGTTTGATAAAATGCTGAAATGTTTATCACCTGCAGTTGATATATAAACTATGGTAACTTTGTGCCTGAAAAATATTATATAGAGAAAAAAATACTGAAGCTTTCTTTGATTTTCAAAGTATATATTTACAGTACTTTGAACCTAGCCAGAAGCCTTCATAAAAATGAATATAATTCACGTATTAAAAATCAAAGACCACTATTTTCTTATCAGAGGGCAATTTTCATTTAATTTAATTAGGTGTCACGGAGTTAACTAGATCAATCTATGATTGATCTAACTATGATATCGGAATGCAAGATAACACACAATATAATACAGTGTAATTGAAATTGAGACTAATAAATCAAATAAGATAGGAGAGAGAGAGGTCCTGAGACCTAGTCAAACCTAAAAACCTTGGAACAGCTAGGAAAGCATCCTCCAGCACCCACTGCCAGGCAGTAAGAGACCACCCCACCCAGAAGGGTCAGATCCCATGACTTCTGTAATGTACAAGGATAGGTACATGGAATTGGAGCATTAACACTTTAACTCCCAGTGCACTACATGATGATATGATGCAGAATACTGAAAACCAAAAAACACAAAACCATGACATTAGGTTTTTATTTTTACTTTTTTTTTTTTTAATAACCCAAGAATTCCTATTTCATTAAGTTGCCTATTAACTTTTAATTGTGATGGTGCACCTGTGTGGAATTTTCATTCATTTTTACATATATTTACAGTTTTTCTAGACTACTTAGTTCCTCACTAATAATCTCTTACAAGGGCTGACTGAGAGTACACAATCTGTTAAGTAATTTTTACACTGAATTTAGTAGTCTTGGGATAAAAGTATTAGGAAAAAAAAAAAAAAAGAAAAAAAAAAAAAGAAGAAGAGTATGGATTTACACATAAGATAAAACAGAAACCAGATCATTGGTAGTAGATCAATTTCCATGAAAGCCTATGTATCTGTTCACATATAAACCATCAACCTTGAATCTGTAAAAACATATAAAGAACTAGAAAAATAATAAGTAATCAAATATCTAGTTCCAGAGTTGATTCTCTTTTCATGCTGGTAGTTTCAAAACTACTTTACTGAAGAGAAAATTAGCCTTTGAGGTATTGCCTAGGAAAATAAAGCTCAGTTTAGGGCATTCACTTTTTAGGAAGTCAACGAAGAGTCAGACAGAGAGCTCTTGATTTGTAATGCTTAAGGCAATCAGCTGAAGCAGGGGAAAAAAAAGTTCTATGACTGACAATATTCTTTCTTCAGGTGACTTATTGAGCAAAAATTTATTATAATACACCTAGACCAGTTCTTCTCCTTCCCAAGTACAATTATATTTTCTCCTATTTACTTGAGACCAGGAAAAACATTGAAGCTTCTGCTACATTCTTTGAAGAAGAGTTTCAGCCACATGGAATCCCGGGACTCGTGTTTTCAACAGGAAGACAGACAGACTTGACATGTAATGAAAGTTGCATCTTCTGTTTGTTCTCTATATACCAGCAAGAAGAGCTGGACATCTGTTACCACTGCAGATTCATCTGAAAGACAATTAATACTGATATCAGTCACATGGGCAATTCTTGTCTCTGAAAAGGAGACATCATGGAAAGTGCAATGATAAGTTCTTGTACTTCAGAAGAAAATGTAAGGAGTGAAAAATGTATTTTCATTTGTTCTTTAATAATCTGAAAATGAAATATGAATCACATGAGAAACAAAACCAAGCAAATATTGCTAAAATTACAAAAAAGTAGTACTGAAACTAGGGAATTGTAAAAAATATTGGAACAAGTATAACACAGAAAATTAATTAGAAGAGCTATGGAAAAAAGCTCCATAAAAAGATTAGACAAAAATAAATTGAAACAAGTATAGTGAGGAAAGAAAACTGTTAATGAACAGTTGAAAGAAACATGAAATATTTACTGCTTTATCTGATTGAGTCTACACAAAAAGGGTAATTGTGATCAGATGATTAACTTAATTTTTCTGTTAATAAGGAAATAGGAACACCACCCTGAGAATGGAACAGTCAGTTAAATAAGTTAAACACGTTACAGAGTACTTACAGAGTTAATCAAAGTGATTTGAGACACCTTTCATTGAGGGTGAAGAAGAGTTTTACGAAAGTTGAATGAGTTCCAGAATGTCAGAAAAAAGTCTGAGAGAGTACAATGGACAGAGAACTGGAGAAGAGTCAGCTTTCTTTGGGAGAAAGATAACTGAAGCAAATTATTAAACAATTAATTTGTATTCATCTAAAAAATAAAACACAACCAACATGAATTTGTCAAGAATAACTCATGTCAATGTAATTCAATTTCTTTGACAGGATAACAAGATCTGATAAAGTAATAGATGTCAGATTGACATGACACTCGTAAACCAACTGGGAAAATATGTTCTGAGTAAAACTGCTATAAAATCTTGCTCATAAAGCTTTTTAATAGCTTGTTGTAGAATTGATAGGATATATTGTATAATGCCCTTCACAAGGCTGACCCGATATTATGCAATATTTTGACCAAAAATTCAGGTGTACATAAAAAGTTTGTGAATGACAAGAACTTGTGAGGGGTTTGACTTTGAAAAGTAGAATTGGAATTCAAGCAAATCATGAGGAAATGGAGAGTCCACAAAAAATAAACAAACAAACAAACAAAAAAAAAAACATATACAGATTTGTATTCAGAAAGATGCAGAGGAATAACCTGAAGAGAACAAATAAAATGCACAAGGAAGGGATAAAAGGCAATATATTTGGGGAAAATATTTCAGAAACATCAGATATTGTCTCAAAATAAAAAAAAATTAAAAAAAATTTAAAAAAAGAGAACCTTAATAATATAAGTATCTGCTCATCAGACCTGAGTGTGAAATATATCACTGTATTCTGTTATCACATGCTGAAATGGAGTCCAGATTTAGTGTTGAGGCACCAGCACAAGATGGATTAAACACACCAATATCTAAAAGAGAAGACCAGATGTAGATAAATAAAAGCTAAATAAAAATAATAATAATAATAAAGCATGATTTATGAAGAATGATTGAAGAAAATTGATCCTAAAAAGAGAAATGAGAGAACTGTAGAGGAAGACAATATGAAAGAGGGACAAGAAACTTTCCTTCCAATCTAGGAAGATTTAAACTTCAGGAATAAGAAATATGTAACAGCAATGAGTTTAATTGGAAAGATGTTGAAAGTGACATCACTGGAGGATTTTCATAGATTTGAATATAACTCTAAAAAAATAATTGTCCTGTGCTCTGAGATAGAACAAAAGCTAGATGTCACTTCCATTCTATATTTCTTGTATTTCTTTAACCATAAATGATACCGTCTAGAGTCTTGTTTTACCTTTTCACTGCTTTTTCTGTGACTTTCCAGAGAAGTAATGTTAGACAAGTTGTCAGACAGCTGCCTCCACAACCAGAGTTTATTAATAACCATTCAGCAAAGCTTGTTTTCAGACAACATTCTGTCTGTAGGGAACCTGTTTTAGCAGGGGCACCGGATTCAGTGATCTTTTGAGGTTCCTTCTAAGCCCTGTGATTCTGTGATTCTGTAATATACAGGCATAAAATACTTGCTTACCAGGTAGATGATAGGTGTTTTAGGATTTGTGAAGCACAACAGACATAAAATTATGTGACAAAAACATTGCACTCCCGCAGAGACTGCCATTTAACGGCTCCATTGTACAGACAACAAACAAATTCTGATTAAAACATATCTTTTCTCTTGAGTTAATGAAGAATTCCCCACTGTAGGCATGTGGCAGGACTCTTGCTAACTTCTAACTTTATAAATTTTTAAGGAACAGTAAAAAGTATCTATTTAGGAAAACAAAACAAAAGATCTCAGCATATGAAAATAAAAAAGAAAATTGAGCTGTCAAAATCTATAAAAAAGCACAACCAAGATCAACCAAAGTCAGCATATTTAATGTTAAGTCTGAAACACCTAGAGTAATGTCTAATAATATTTTTAAAACGCTTGTGTGTGGTTTAATATATTTGTTTTTGTCAGATTAATGACTCAGCCCAGGGTGGTCTGCAGATTTTAAGGAAATCAGGGTAAGAATATGCACTACCATCCTTATAATACTGCAAATCTGGATTGAGCTGCTGTTGCCCCAGATTCCACTGGTTTTCAATGTGGGAAAATCAAAGCAACTTAGAAAGGTGAATGTAAGCTTTCAGAAAGTTTTTCACCCAGACCAGTAACAGCTCCACAAATCACATCTATTATACCTGCATAACACAGAAGTCAGTCACGGGCTAAGCTGCACAGAAACTCTGCAGATAAGGATTTTATTTGCCTTCACTTTAAAGGGATTGGAGTGCAGTTCCAAAGAAAGCTGAATTTAACATGGATGAATTCTGGTGGAAATGATGACTTTTATCCGAAATCCTATGAAATGCACAACTTTTCTCAAAATATGACTTTTTTCTCCTGTTTAATCTTAATGTAGACTGTAGTCTCTTAATTTTGTACCAGGATGCTATACAAAGCATTTCTGACCTGATGCCATACACAGTGCACATCCAGGCCTTTGGGAAAAAATGGAGCACTGCTGATTGATAAGAAACTATTGATGCCAGTGCAAGTACGATTTGCATTTTTTCCTACTGTGTTAGATTGCAATGAATGCTGTAGGGAATAGTGAGGCAAATCCTAGTGCTACAGCAGGCAGAACCTATTTATTTCACTAGTCTTCACAGGCAAGACTTCACACTACAAATTAGTGACTTCAGTGACCTGTGTAAATTTAAGAGTGCCTTCAGGTCAATAATCCTGCCAGTAGAGACATATGTAAAGCACTGTTCATTCATGCTTAAAACTTCAAGTCTAAGTCCGGATCCAATTAGTAATAGCTAAAAGGATTTACTTCTCCAGCTTGTAAAGAAAGCGGAACTGAATTAAAAAAAATTAAGAGTAACAGGAGTAGTAAAAAAGACGAAATGAAACCCTTGGTTATTACTGTTCTTCAGGGTGCAAATCAAATAGGCAAAAAAGCAGGAAATTAAAAACATTTGGTACAAATCCACTTCAGCCCCCTTTTACACAAATCATGAATTATTTGCTAAGATATTATTTTACTCAAAGGAAACCTGCCTTAAACTGTGGACCAGATTCTCAACAAGCACACACTAAATACTTTGTTTCATTTCAATGCTGACTGGGTACTGTCTGAGATTTTTCTGTGTCCTATTCTGAATATGAAGTGCTGAAGCATTTGTGTTTTATTTCTTTCACTCCCTATGTAGCTCACATGTGAAACAGAAACACTCTGCAAAAAGCAGAAATGGCATTTGATCACTTTTATAAATATGCACATGAGATACTGGAATGGAAAGCATCAGTATAATCAGAAAATCCACCATGCAGCACATTGCTAACACTCAGAATGACCGTCAACACGTCTGAAAACTTGCAAAATTAACCACTGACCTAAATGTACTATGAAAACAAACATCAGAAGTTACATACTTCATCTGTAGTGTGATGTGCATTTGATGGCCAGTGAGAAGGAGTCTTGGGAAATCCAAGTCTTTTTAAAGACTTTCGTATTCGAAGACTAGTAGTAAAGATCCAGTCTCTTTGCTGCTGGGAAAAAGTAATCAAAATGGACCGGGCTTCTCTCAGGGCTTTTGGGGTTGAACACAGGATACTGCTCAATTTGTGATTTGCTACCGATCATAATAATGAGAAAAAAGTTAGTCTGAGATGAACACACAGTGTAGAAAATTTCAGTCCATATTCCAGCTAGAATGAAAAATTAGAAGCCATGGGAAACAGAATTTTCTTATAAAAAGAATTAGACTTTCTTAATAATTCCACCCTTCAAATAGAGCTAAGGCAGTCAGGCTTCAGTTCATAGTGGAGCTATTTAGAAAAAAAGGAAATCTCAAGTAAGTTTTCTTAGTCTCCTGCACTGAACCTTTTTGTTTGTTTGTTTGTTTAAGTCGGAAAAAAACAGAATTTATTTCAAATGTGAAACTGAAGAAAATACCTTTAGACAAAGTGATCATAGATAGATTCAGTTTAAATTAAGGGGTAGATACAGCTAGTTTTGCAAGAAGCATCCAAATTTGAAGGAAAAATAATTAAGGGAACTTTCATATGAAATTCAGAATTTTTCTAGTAATGTCAGCTGAATATCTTAGGGGGACACATTATTATCTCTCAAAACTCTATGTGAAAGTGTTGTTTAATTTTGTGTTTCTATCCTCATTAAAATTTTTCCACAGGGTCTCCAGGTCTACTTGGATTAATTCTCACAACTTCTTTTTGGAATAGGGAGAGATGCTAAGAGAAATGGTAAAAAGGGGTTAATCGGAAAAACAAGCTACGTCTTGGGAGGTCAGAAAGTGAAAGGATAAATGCAAGAATTGCCAAAAGTCATGCCAAGTTAGACCTTGGAAAGGAAATGAAAACAAGTTGTAAAAGGTTACTTTGCAATATAAATAAAACAAAAGAAGAAACTGAGCTAGTAAGCAGTGCAAATGGATTTGAGATTTAAGATTTAATAGGTACAGACCATAAGCCAAATGAATATTTGACTTCAGATTTCAGCATGTTAACTATGACAAAAGCAACATGGGTAATTAAGGACTACTAGAAAAATAAATTAACACTATCATCTTCAAAGCAAAAATCAGAACATCAGATTATTTCTATCATTGAGTGTTGGATACTGTCTAAAAAAAAAATAAATGAAATATGAGAATGAAAATGCGGTAATAAAACTGTTACTTTCAGTGGTAATAGATTTTACCTTGCCCAGTAGTAACAAAATGGAGACATCAACATTCAATCTGTTTAGTTTAGATCTCCAAGTAATTGTTAAATTAGAAGGCTTTTTCTTCTAACAAGAAGAAAATAACTGATATATTAGAAATGCATAGTAGAAATTCTTTGTCTTTTTGTGCTGTGTTAGACTATTTTATCTTTAAAATATAGTTTTAAGAAATGTTTTGGAAAAAAAAAGTTAAGCCTTCAAATGTCCTTCAAATGTATTTCAAAAAAAATAAAAGCAGGTTTTTGTCATTTTCCTTACTCATGGTAATTCTATTTTAATGCCAATGTCAGTGGCATTAGTACTTCAAAAGAATTATAACAAGGAACTGTCTGTCAAGCATCAACGTGAAATGTTTAATTTTTTAAAAAGATTTGCATTTTCAAGAAGTATGAATTTGCCAAAACACTTGTAATGCTACCAGTCATAATCGTTTGCTGGTAACCTTGGTAGTGTGAGGACATTAATTAACTCAAGAAATCTGGAAAAAGTGACAGCTAATGATAACCAATGAGTTACACATTCGGGAGCGTAGAAAAAAAAATACATAATACTTCAAAATTGGTGGTGACAATAAATTCATGGTAAAAGGATTTTCTACTGGAGCCTAACAAAGGTGGGACATTTTCAGAATTGAGGCTATTCATAGGGTGTGTGAAAACTACCTATATTTCCCATTTTAGCACTGCAATGTAAAAAAGTACGAACAAATGAGAAAATATGGGAAGCTGCTAAAAGAGTATTTTGTTTCAGGAATGTAGGAGAAATTTAAGCCAAAATCACCTTTGTTTTCTGCTGTCTCTCCTCTACAGAAAAACACACTAAGTCAATTTCATAGCAAACAAAAGAACCCACAGAAAACGGTATACTACCATTTAGATAGATGAATAAAGAGAGAAAGGAGAGAAAGATAAAAAGAGAGAAAGGAGAAAAGAAGATGGAAGAAGGAAAAAGGTAGCTGCAGGAATGCTTGATTTTAGAAAGGGATGTAATTAAAAGAGTGAAAAAACTCAGTAGGTATACATTGATACAAACACTCAAATTGTAAGCATATTTCCTGATCTATCGAGGTAAATGTAACTGGAGACAACTGTATGCAATGTATAGTTAATTTACTGAGTTCTAACATCACACGTGATAAATACTCTCTGCTCAGGAACACCTACAGTTTCCTGGGGGGAAAAAAAAATCAAAATATACTGGAGAGAGAGTGAAATAATTAAAATAGCTTTTATTGATGAAATATGTCAAGTTCTTACAATAAAAGGTAAGAAAGATAGCATAACACATGCATTTTTTTACTGATATAAATAGAGTGAGGTTACACTATGATGGAGGTGGAATTATGTTAAATCTATTCAGGGATATATCTCAGCTATCTATTTCTTAAAACCAGAAAATATGCACTATAGACCTAAATAAAAGAGTTTCATAAGAGAAAGTTGCAACCACTGTGCTCTTCTGAGACATTTGAATCATTTTCAAGATCAGGCCGGATGTCTTCTACAATCAACAATTTAATTTGTGTCTTGAGTGAATCACATATAGATATGCACAAAATCTGCTGCTGATGCAGCTATGAATTCTACTGGCAACAGACTGCTGTTGATTTCAGACTGCCCAAGCTCCTAGAAATAATGTGCACAAATGTTCACAGGATCAGTGCCTTGGATAATGAGATGGAAGATGTACAAGCAAGTAATTTTTAAACATCACAGTAAACATAAAGCCAGACCCAAACAAGCTTTTGTGCTCCTAAGACTGGGGAAAAGTCATTCCTTTCAGGAATCAAGATCTAAACTCAGTAAAACTACTGTCATTGTTAAACAAAGACTTTATGAGCAGAGTTAATTTAATTCAGAATTTAATTCAGAGAAGTAAAACAGAAGCCAAATATGTTTCTGTTACTAAGAAAATACATCGTAGTAAATACATCTAGATTGGTGTAACTGCTGCCAGTCATGATTGTCTTCAACACTGTGCCCAGGGTGAAAAAGCATCAACAGTCCTATACTTTGGATTCCTTACAGCTTATCAGTGTGCTGTGAGTTCCTAAAAGAAACAGAAGACAGTGTTCTGATGTGTCCCCAGAGAGAACCAGCTTTCAAAGTAAAATCCTAAGGCAAAGCTTTTAGGGTAATGTTATGTAAATAAGCTATAAGACTGACAGAGGTTTCTGCTGCAGTGCTCTGCGATTTTGCTTTGAAAGTTTTGCTTTCTGGAGTTCTCTGTAGCCTCATTATGTCTTGCTGACACTTTTTTGAGGAGAAGCAACAGCTGCATAACACTGATAAACCTTACGAAGGCCAAAACACATGCCTGTGGTAGGTGCTCCAGTCTGAGCTGCGGTTAAATCTCCAGTTCTGTCTTGCAATGTGACATGTAGTTACCCATGTATCATCTGTACAAATAGACATCTAAAAACAAATTTATTTTAAAAAATCTGTGTATTGTTCTTCAATTTGTTACATCACATTTCTTATCCGTTATCAATATTAACTGAATGTAAAATAATTGCAGCAAAGTTGGGATCTGAGCTCAAAACATCTTTATGCAGTATTAATTATTTTTAATATATAAAAATATGGCATTTTTAAAACTCTTTGATTATGCAGCAATATCATATATGTATTTAAAATGAAATTTGTAATCATTTTCATAATACTCAATATTGAAACATACTCTGCTTTTGCCAAATATATCACCCCAAGCCACAGTAGTCTTCCCTTAAACAATTTAAAAACAAATATGATTTTTCTTTCTTGCTGATTCTTCAGATCAAATTTTCCAATTCTTTTTACTTCCTAAATGTATACAGAAACAGAAAAAGGAAAAGCCCAGTATGCACTAGCATGCTCTTGTTAAAAACAATTGTTTTTTTCTAGTTCCAATGATGAGATATATTCTTGTTAATAACAGCAACTGATTTCTAAAGACACTCTTTATTTTGAAATAGAATCCAAAGCAGTTGGGATCATTGAACATTTGCAAGTCAGATCATAATGGTATAAATGTTTTGTGCAGAAAAACTGATATCCATGCTATTTCAGGTCAGCAAGGATGTCAGTTCTTAGACAGAACTACTGAAGATATATGTTTATTTTGTAAGACATCTGTAAAGGATTGCATTTGCAGATCACTCATATAGTTATGATTCTTAAATTCCGTTAAAATCAGAAATTTTGCTGCGAGTTTCAAGAGTAGCTGCAAACTCAGTGCTTGAAGTATGGGGGTCATCTTAACCCACACAAATTTGAGTTAGGAAAAACATTTAAGCTACTGTGAAGGAATCTTTCATTTCTTTGAATTGAACTCACTCTTTTAAAGCTCATTTCTTTCATTTCTTAGCAGGGTAGATGTCAAGTACTTCAAATTTGGTGAATGCTTAGACTAAACCCTAAACTGAATTGAGAATTCCTATGTCATCAAGGTTTTTCTATGTATTAGGTAAGTGTGATGTATAATTCCTTCCATACTCCAATCTGTTTTCAAGCAGTATTAATCTTTTTTACCTTGCACTTACAGAGAAGCCTGGGAGAGTACAGTTACATAGCGAGGTAGCCAGTGCTTTATTTCAGACTCTCTGAAGGATCCTCAGCTGGAATATGCCGGATGTTTCCCAGCCTATATTTCTCCAATATCTTTGCAACTGTAAGTTCAATTTAGAGGCTGAAAAATAAAGTTTAACATCTTACAATATGTTGATTACCCTCAAGACAAATTTGGATAGTTCTGAAATCCATGCAAAGGTTACTACTAAGACTTCAGACTAGCAAATTAACTGTCTGTAGCAGGGAATTCAACTTTAAATTACATGTTTTATAGGAAAAAAAAAAAAAGCATTTCCTTTATCAGTTTTGAATTTTTTCCTTCTTAGTTTCAGCAAATGTCCCATTCCTTTTAGGTTACAGAAAACAATTTCCTAAGTTTTACTGAATTTTTATTCCGTTAGTTTACAATTACAACATATTTATTTTTTTTCCCACTTATGTGAATTCTGCTAATTCTGCTAGTACATGCACACACTGCTTAGGATAGCTCAGTCTCATACCATCCCCACAACCTTAGAGAGCCAGTACAATAAAAATTCATAATAGCACTATTTTCATAGAAAATACACGTTCAAATTCTGATAGACTTAGGATATGAATATCGTCATCCACAAGAACATCATTTCTAAAAAAAATAAGGAAGTAAATGCTGGAAATCTCATTTTACCTTCAGGAAAATGTTACAGAGATCAAGGAAAGCAAATACAGAAGAAATTACAATAAGATCTCTTCCAAAATCAAGGGTGGGGAGGCTGTAAGAAAGAAAGCAAATGTATTCTCTATAATGCTATTTATGCAAAGATTACATACATCAAACTTGTCAAGTAGATAAACATTATCTTCCATGTTCAAGGCACATCAAGCTTACATTATCCATCCAAGATAGAAAATCAAAAACTAAACTCCAAACTATATAAATCCATCTGTGTTACTTTAGTAGTGAGTTCAGTTAGGGCAGGATTCCATACATGGTTTCTGAGAAAACAATAAAATATGCTGGTTACTTGCTTTAAGCTCAGAGTACTGCTTCCTACATTCAGAGAGTGTTATGGTTCAAATAATATATGGTTCAAATAAAAAATAAGTTTGTAAGTTAAAAAAAAAATAGTTGTATTTTTATCTTACCATGGAATTCTCAACAGAACAGTTCTCAGGAAAAATAAATAAATAAATAAATGATTATTCAGAAACAAATATTTTACATAAATTATCCTGCAAAAATGTAGCATAACTTCTTTACCATCTACATATATTTCAAACAATTTTGTGTGGTCTTACTACTCTTTGACATTAAAAGTAACTTATTTTAGAGTTAATGCAAGTTCTAGCACATGTCACAGTATGTCTTAAAGACACACCCTAGCATTATTTCTTGGCACCATCTGAATTCAATAACCAACTGCTTAACAACAGTTTAAAAGATAAGGACCAAGGAATGCATTTTTTTTTTTTTCCGAGTTAATAAAGTTTTAAATGTATTTTCTACTTACTTCATAAAATTTTATGTATAATTAAAATTATGCACACAATAGAAATACTGCATACTATAATATCTATCTATTCTAAACTAGTATAATAAGCTTCCACTTAGCAGCATTTATGAGTTTTTCATAACATATCTCTCATAGTTTGTTAATAGTATCTGTTACCTCTCCTACTTCAGAACAAAAAATTATCCACAGGTATTTTCTTCATTTTGAAAACACTAGCCAAAGTCTGATTTCTGTCTTTTTTCCTTTTTTTTTTTTTTTTTTCCCTTTTCCAATTTAGCTAGATAAAACCATGCCCAAAAACAAAACAAAACAAAACAAAACAAAACAAAACAAAAAGAGGGAAAGTAGTAGTAGGAGAAGAAGAATCCTTTTCTTACCTATTGTGATTTTCAGTTCATTAGAAGTTGGATAAGATTAGTAAATCCATGAAAAGATGACAGAAATCAAAAAACTACCAGGCAAATCTACCCTATACATTACAAATGATCTAAACAATGTACCAGAAGTAATATATGGAAGATGAGAAAGAGAGACAAAAGGAGATAATATCAGTTATAGCATTTGTTTAAAATGTTAAAACTGAATGTTCACACTCAAACTTTTCCTGTAATTTAGAAGAAATATGAAAACCTGTGTTGTTTCTTTCCTGTTGTTCCTTTCCTTTCACAATTGCACAGCCCACAAGGTTGTGATGAGTGGCATAAAATAAAATTGGATGAAACCCATTAGTGCTACACCAAGGCCAATACTGGGCACTAAATGATAGGATACAGTGCACCCTGATAAATTCACAAATCATACTGGAACTGGAAGGAGTGGCTGATACAGCAGATGGTTTAGTCACTATTCAGTGGGCCCTTAACAAGCTGCCGAGGAAGCAGCCCAGTACAGAAGGACTTAAAGTCCTGGTGGACGCTAAGATGAGCATGAGTCAGACAGCAGTGTACTATCACAGCAGAGAAGGCCAGCAGTATCCTAGACTGCATTATGGGAATCAGTGTCAGCAGGTCAAGGATATTGGTCCCCAATAATTACCAATGGATCACATATACAGTACTGTGGCCAATCCTGGGCTTCTCAGTCAAATAAGCACATGGTCATCATGTGGTGTGTCCAGAACAGGTGCACAAAGAAGACTTACAGGAGCACCTTCCTAAAGAGGATAGGCTGAGAGGGTGGGGACTCTTCAGGCTCATAAGGCTCAGAGGGAATCATGTCAAAGTATATAATCTCTGATGGGAAGTAATGAAGAAGAAAGAGTCAGACTCTTCTCAGTAGTGGCCAATAACAGTACAAGAAGCAATGGCAAAATTTAGAAGTCTGAAATTCAGTCTGAACACAAGAAAACACTTGGAATGGATGGACTTCAAATGGCCCTGACTTATTCCAAATAACTTATTCTGCATTTTTCATTTTAAACTCACTATTTCAGAGTGTGACAGAAGGATGAGCTATACATTGAAGCCTGTAAAATAATGCCATTTTGGTAGCCAGCATAAAATCCCTGTAGAAATCATAATTCCACCTAGTGGTAGGATGACTGTCAGGAAGAAGACTGAGTTACAAGACTTCTTAAAGATCTTTAAAAGCGTTAATATGATTGCAAGAGGTGTTTGGGGATTTTAAGTGGAAATGTCTGTAGGTACATAAAGCTGTATCTCTCTCTCAAATCTTCTCCATAGCCAAGCTAACACCACATTAAATAATTTTGAGGGTAGGTTATTTAAACCACTGCAATGAAAACAGCCTAAACTGAACATGTCATCCCTCTCCAACTGTTATAAGAATGCCTACACAAAAGACTAGAATGTCTTCACTGAAAATTGTGTCTGAGACATTCAATTTTTACAAGTGTATCAGCAAGCCTAATATGAGATCTTATTTCTCCATTAAAACCTTGCATATTACTTAGCAGCAACTTTAAAAAGTTGCTTTGTGACCAATGCAATTAATGAAGTATGTGTTCTGTACAGTTGAATTTTTGGAGTGATCTCATGTGCCGCTTCTCTGATATGTAATGAAGGCTGAATTCAAGCCCTGTTTCTTGTATCCAGCAGTGTACCTTCCTCAACAGTCAGAATCTGATACATTTAAGAAAAACCTCTATCTCCTTCTCTAAGTGTAGCTTCAATCTATAATCAAATACAAAACCTGCTGGCATATACACAGATACACATGACAAAAGTGCTAGTGAAATGATGTCTGTGCAGAAGATATCTGATTATAAGGGTTTTGAAAACTTGTCTGGTTATAAGGGTTTTGAAAACTTGTCATGTACTGACAAACTTTTGGAGGTCTAAATCAGCACTTCTCTCTTTATCTCCTAAAGTGTCTTTTTCAGCTCATGAGTGAGAATAAATAAAAATTTTAAAAATGCAGATAAAGAATGAAGGATGGAATGTCTGGGGTTGGGAGGGTTTTATTCAGGCTGGAATCCTCCAGGAAGTTTGGTTTCCAAAATTCTCTGTTGTTTTCTAATAGGCATATAACACATATGGATGCTTAACACAGGAGATAATTACTTTAGGACAACCTGTCCTAGAACTGAATTCCAGATGTTTGCTATTACAGCAATATTTATGCTTCTGATTACTGTCCTATTAAATAGAATGTATATTGCTTTAAAAAGCCATGTGTGAGCTCTTGCACCTGGGTCACAGCAAACTCCATAACCAATGCAAGCTGGGCAATGAGAGGATTGAGCACAGCCCTGCCAAAAAGTACTGGCTCGTACTGGTGGATGGGAAGTTGGACATGAGCCAGAAGTGTGAACTCACAGCACAGAAAGCCTACCATATCCTACGCTACATGAAAATAAGCGTGGCCAGCTGGTTGAGGAAGGTGATCCTGTCCCTCAACTCTGCACTGCAGAAGCCTCACCTGAAGTACTGCATCCAGATGCGGAGTTCTCTGCACAAGAGAGGCATGGATCTGTACAAGCACATCCAGTTAGAAACAGAGAAATGATGTAAGGCGGGAACACGCTCCCTACAAGGACAGGCTGAGACTTCTAGGGCAGTTCAGCCTGGAGAAGACTCTGGGAAGACCTGAGAACAGCATTAAGAAAGAAGGGGATAGACTCTTTAGCAGGATCCATTGTAATAGCGCAAGGGGAGATGGTTTCAAAAAAAAGGAGTTGAGATTTACACTGGGTATAATGAAAAAGATTTTTGCAATAATGTAGTGAAGCACCACAGCAGGTTGCCCAGAAATGCCATGGATTTTCACATCTGAAGACATTCAAGCTCAGGCTGGACAGAGCTCTCTGCAACCTGATCTAGCTGTAGGGATCCCTGTTCACTACAGAGGAGTTGGACTAGATGACCTTTTAAGTTCCCTTCCAACTCAAATTATTCTACTATTTTATATAATTAAAAATGTGACAGTTTTTGTACTTTTGTCAGAAGTTAGCTAATATATCTGTTGAGTTTCATTCCTGCAATCCCTACACTCTTTCTCTCCAAGGAAGGTGGGAAATTAAATGACAGACCACTATCTGTGTCTGATAGATTTGTTTTTCCTCTTTTCTTTTGATGTTTGAAGAAGGGATGAGATTCAGTAGTTCTGATTAATGTGCCTTCAAGTCTTTTTATCAGGCTGAATTTTCAGTGCTGATAATAGTACAAAGATAAAGTCCCAAATTCAGGACTGTACAAACCGCCAGGACCATATCATGGAACTCCATGTTTGGACATGGACAAAAAAACTTCAGTTTTACTATGCATACTGCTGATGGCTGACTTATGTATGTTTTCTGCTAAACATTTATGTGATACAGATATCTATACCTATTTTTAATCACTTTGTAAGAGAATGAAGTGGCATTTGTCTTAATCCATCGGTATTCACTGGCAGTTAATTATCAGTAATTCCTAGTCATAAGATCCCTGTCAAAACTCAATGTCCACAAAAGTGCATATATTTTAAAGTGTGTTTGTGCCACTTTATCATGTACTGTAGGAGCAGAGACAGGCAAGGCATTATTAGAAAAGCCACAGTCATGAAATTGGGAAAAAGAATGATGGTCACAGTTACTTCAGAGAGAGATGAAAGGAATAGTAGTGAAGACCAGAGAAGGATTAACAGATTCACCAGAGAGATACAAGCAACACATATGAGATTAGAGCTATTGGTCACTCATACCAATACCATCCAGACAAACTTCATTACCGTGGCTTAAAATTTCGAAGTTGTTCTTTGAAATCGAAGTTGGCCCTTAAATCACTTAAGTTATATTTGTGCCTGCCAAATACTTACTTACTTCTGTTTCCAGATAAACTGTCACATCAAGACCTATATTCTCCAGTCTCATACATATGTATTGTGGATGATAATTTACAATGAAAAATATCTGACATTTGCTTCTTCCACCTGTTCCTCTGGTCTTTACATTTCTTCCCCTCCTCCTGTCTCATTTTTATGTTTTAACCTTCTAAACTGCAATAAACCTATTTCTCACAATAACATACTTCTTTTCAGCAATGCATTTCAAGCAATACTGAAAATATTCACAATGTATCACCCAAATGCGAGACAGAATAGTACATAACAGTAACCTGGACAGAAGGGATAGATTAGATCACTTGTATTTGAACCCTAGGATCCAAAGACTGTGCTTACATTGCATATCAGGCTGATGTTTGACCCTAACTTTTCTCCATTATCACCTACTGAACTATAACTGTTGTATCCGCACTTAAGCTCAACTCCTATGTAGAATTAATAACATCACTTTCATGAGTAAACTCACAAAGCTGTATTTATCTGTTTCTCTTATTTTGTGAGGTAGGTAGGAGTAAAAAGCACCTTCTTGTGGCCCATCTCAGGTGAATCTACAGGAAAAAGAGATCTCAGTTCTGCTCCTGGATGAAAAACTGGCCAGTCCTCCTGGTGCACCTTCTTACCTTTACAGAGGAAACTAGTGGCCATTTCAGGTGCGAGGTGTCACTGTAAATTTTAATCTCAGCTCAGCAATGGCAAGAAAAACTCAATAACATTTTAGGCTTAGTTTCACACCATCTCCTCCTAGGTGTGACACACTTCACAAGGTGAAGAAGGTCCTGTCAGAATAGATTGCTCATTGCATGGCCCAGGGTAGGGAATGCACTGGCTCAGCATCATCACCTTCCCAGTTTGACACTTAGGTGAGTGAGAACATAATCCTGCAATTTGCTATGCCATGACATAAAGCAAACATAGATAGACTTAAAAAAAACAAACATGTAGGACTGTCTGTTTTTATGTATAACTCCCCCTGTGACAACCCCTAAAATCAATACATTTGTCTTTTGAAACACGTTGAGAACTGACTTCAAAAAGCATACCTACAATTACTTCTGTTTTTATTCCAGAATTACTAGATGAAAAAACACAAATCCAAAAGAAGTAACATGTAGACATCAGATTTTAAACCTGCCATGTGAAGGCCCTAAGAAGAAGAAATATCTTGAACATTTATCTTTCACTTCTTTGATTATCTCACCAAACAATCTAATCAACATAGTCTCTTTCGTCATACATGTTTTGCAAATCGCTCTGATTCCTTGCAGAGGTGTCTAGCTCTGCTGCCTGATTATTTAATGTCTGTGTGGGTTACCTGGATAATCAGGGTTAAATCTGACCAAACAGGCACTACATTTTCAACAGTGCAAAAAATAAAATAATAATTAAAAAATAATCATAATAAAAAAATAAAAATAAAAATTACAACACCTAAGATGGAGTGATTTAAGTAGCTTGAAAGTAACTAGAAAAGTCAAAATCGCAATCAGCCAGCACAACTTACGGAGTGGTGTCCCCAGAGGCCCATCTCGGGAGCAGCGCTCTTCAACACTTCTATCAGTGGCACAGACAGTGGCCTTGAGTGCATCCTCAGCAAACCTGTGGATGACACCAAGCTGAGAGGTGCAACTGATATGACTGAAGGAAGGGATGTCACCAAAAGGGACCTGAATAAGCTTAAGAATTGGGCCCACATTAACCTAACAATATTCAGCAAGGCCAAGTGCAAGGTTCTGCACCTTAGCTGACGTAGTATCTGATACATGTACAGACTGACAAAAGAACCTGATGTACTGACTGATTCACTGGTTGACAATTCTGCCCATGGCAAGGGGAGGAACTAAATGATCTTTAAGTTCTCTTCCAACCCAAGCCATCCTATGAATCAATCAATGAGATGCCTTCAAGAAAGTAAATTATGTAGACAAGGAAAATAAGTCTGTCATTGTATTTCAGATACACTTTGGAGTGAAGCATGATGATACAGTGAGGAATGGCAGGCCTTGTTATTACAGATATTGCATTTGACACAATTACTTACTACTTATTTGAAGGTTATAATCCCTTAGTACATATTTTATTCATAAGTGAATAAATTGTAATGGTTCTAATTGTTACGGAATTAGTCAATCTATCTTGACACCTATCTGGTAGAATTACACATTCAGGATTACTTATTAGAATATTTTCTGGAAGGTCTTAATAAAATCTGCATAAATATGCAAGAGCCATTGTTAAGCAGTGAAGGTTTTGAGGTTTGGAATTTTTCTTTTTGATTGTTGGGTGGTTTGGTTTGGGTTTGTTGTGGCTGTTGCTGTTGTTTTATTTATTTATTTTATTTGTCAATAAATTAGTTTAACAATTTTTTTAAAATTTTGTTAAAAACTTCACACACTAAATATGCAGTTATGAATAAGTTGAAAATATCCTGAAAGATCATTGGCTGTCCTGCAAAATATGCCTTTGCAATGAACCAGGGAGAAATATCTTGATATAAGACAGGAATAGCTCTTTGAATCTGTATCCTCTAATAAGAAGGGGATTTAGGAAGGATTTGCTATGGATCTGTTCTGTCATTGGGCACACAAAAGTAAGTTGTAGTGGCTACATTTACATGCTCAGCAGCCTCTGCTGCTTTCCATAGCAATGTCAGAGAGAGTGTCAATGAATAACAATTTGAAACAGTGATTTCTCTCCATAATAAGTCTTTCTCCAAACATTTTTTCCAGTTCCACCATTTTGCACAGAATCATAGAATAGTCAGAATTGGGTTGCAAGGGGCCTCAAGTATTGTACATACTACAGGACTAATAAGAAAGCCAGTTTGTTTTCAAATGGATATAATCTTGTTGATGTCTATCTTGAGGCAGTTAAGATAGTCAGTTAAGTATTCCTAAAGTATTCTTATAATTACAGACATTTAAAACTGAATGACCTTGATTTGAAGTTCCAATTTTTGTTCTGTTATGTACAGGTTATTTATATATATATATGTACATAAATGTATATGTGCACATATATGACATGAAATGGAAACAACTTAAAAGTGAATCAAATATTATGAAAATAAAATATCAGTATAATAATAAGTGACATTCTTGGAAACAATTAGGCATAAGGCCAAAAAGCATTAATTAATACTTTTGATGGACATGGTCCCATTAAATAGGAGTAAAAGTTTTCAGAGGTAATGTCACTGAATCATTTGTTTTTGCAACTGTAATGAATAATGAGATACATGTTAAAAGAATATGGAGAAAACACTGAAACAAAGAAAAGATGATAAACCAACTACAGTTAAAAAAGTAAGGAAGACCATATTATGTGCACATAGCAGGTGAAATATCTTAGTCTCTCTATTTAACAGTAAAAATTGATGTTAAATGCATATATTAAAAAGTAGTCATTATAAACTTAATAAAGGTTTCTTCTTTTCAGTCTAACACCATATATCCAGAAAGATTTTAAAGAAGTCACTGTCAGAACAGTGCTCTGCATGATGTCATGCATGATATCTATGTGAATAAGACTGTGCTAAAAATTCCTATTTACTATACAGAATTTAGTTCTTCAGACAGAAATGTATGTATCTACCTAAAAACTTCAGAAAAGTAATAATTGCATTTTGTATTATCTTCAGAAAAGTAAATGGTAGTTTCTCTGATAAAAAGATAGTTAAAATAATTAGAAATGTTGTATAAAACACCCTTTTATTTCAAAGAAAAATAGTATTTCATGGTGTGAATGAACAAAGACTGGGGAAAATAGAGTGGTGATTTGGTAGAACAATCCCTTGTAATTTTTTTCTTTACCCAGGTGAGATAACTTCAGTATTTAATTGGTAATTACTAACCTGGATACAGATAATAATTAGTGCTCTTTTTGCACTGTTACCTCAGAGTTCCCACTACCAATCACTGCCCCATTAAGCAAATCACTATTACCAATTACAACAAAGTTAAATACGGTTGCTGTCAAAAGTCATTCAACCATCATGCATGCTTCATAACCGGTCTTGTAATTGCTACTGCTATGAAGTCAAGGTTTCTTTTTCAATTTAGTGCATATGCTTGATGCTGCTGTAGTTAGATTATTGATTTTACATGGAGGAATGTACCACAGCTCCTATTGATCTCACTGAGTAAATAAAAATGACATTTCCTGTTGTAGTAGGTCTTGCAAATGACTAAAAATACAGCAAAATTCTTGATATGAAAACCATGTGGGATTATAAACAGCTATAAAATCAGTCCAACATATTAACTATTCATTTAAAGAGGCTAAAGGATTACCTAGAGCACAGCAATATTTCTTTGTTTTACCTTCTTCCCCTTTTCTTTTACTCTGTAAGGAGGTTTCTTATTTAAAGTATATACACACAAGACATAAAAAACAAGACTAAAAATCCCTTACTCTCCCTTTTCCCAATTCACCTTTAAAAAAAAAAAAAAAAAAAAAAGTTCAGTAAACTAGTATAAAAGCAAATTGACATTAACACTAACAAGAAAGAGCAGTAAAGGTCTCTGAACTTAGTCATTCCCCAGTTTGACTCACAAAACCCACAAAATACATACAGGCCTGTAAGTCAGTGCAGAAGCTCTCAAATTTTTTCCACTGTGCAAAGTCACTCTGATTGATGGAAGGATCTGCAGACTTCTGGACCCAAAACAGGAAGAAAGTGTAATAAAACTAAATCACCAATAAATACCAGACTTTGTAAAAAGGCTCTCAGGTTGTCAGAAACAGGTTTAAAAGAACTTTTAACTAATCAACAGAAGACAAAGGCTCTTTCTGGTAGCATGCATCATTAGCACCTTTCTTGTATATTTTATCGGATGGTTGGTTTCATCTACCATAGCAATTCCTGTAAATAATTTCCGGTTTTAACGCATATTTTGACATGATCAAAGTCAAGACCCACCCAAGTTTAACTTCTCCATAGCACAATTAGGATCAGTAGTTATGAACAAAAACTATGAACTTTAATGGTGGCATATAACTGCATAGGTACAATTACCATTATGTTTCCTTCTTCCTTTTTATAAGGAACATCACCAAACTGTTCAAGGTACTACTTATTTAAGTAGCAGTGAATGCTACTAACTATGTTACTCATGAACTAAGCCCAGATCACACACTTCATGAACAGGCAATCCTGTATTCAGGAGCCCTAATAAAATAAATGAGGCTCTGTGAGTCTGACTGAAAGAGAATACAGAGCTGTTTATGTGTACATCTTTCATTCTTTCACTCACACCAGCTGTGTACACATCAAACAATTCCAAATTTATTTGTATTATTTCTTTTAACAGTCTTAGGGGTATTCCATTTAACACTGATTTATTTCATAGTCCTTCACCAAAGCAGGTCATCTACTCTTCATAAGTAAACCTTACAAGAATAAATCTCCAGAATTTCCTTTCAAAATATCAGGACCTTCTAGATCTGGAAATGAATAAAATGTAATCTCCTCAGGAGGAAAACTGCTCTGGACCTCTATCTGTCTAAGGGAAAGAACTGAAGAACAAGTGCAATTATTGAAGGCAATAACATGAGTCCCTTATAGGAATAACAAATTTGGGTGCTGAATTCATTAATAACACAGAAGTTAATCCCTGAAAGTATGTAAAAAGAGTACTTCGGAATTTATGATGGACTCTGTTCCATCCTATACCAGTTTCAGATTCTAACTAACTTAATGGTATTATTGAATGAAGAGCATACCATAGTAGACATAAACATACCCATAAGTATATACATAGCATAATACATATGCATTTACATATACATATGATCATGTAATGAGGTTGAACTTGCTTTGCCTTTGAACTACACGTGATAAAGCACTGAATCATTGACTGCATCGTCTGTTACTAGCTAGTGAAACATTTCAAAACTGCCTTGTACTTATTTTGCCATTATTTTACATGTACAGAAATATTGACCCATTTTTCTTCTCCCTGTATATATAGATTTCTATCACTCTTCTTAATACCTTATCTTCTTGATATATTAAGACTAAAATCTTTCTTTATTTATTGGTTATGCAATGTGGTTGTGAATGACAGATTCACCTTAATAAGCCAGAAGAGTGCTAGGTTGTTGACTCAGGAAGCCAATCTCAATCTTTCTTGAATTTTTTTCCATTTCTCATTATACATTACTGCATTCATGTTACTGTTAAAAAGTTTGTATCTTACATTAATGTGGTAGAAATGAAAAAGCTTGTGATTTCCTGCCTCCAGAACAACCTGATATAATTATAGGCTTATAATACCTGGTTAATGATATATTATCTTTCCATTTTCATGTTGTCTTCATTAATGCATATTTGTATTTGGGAGACATATAGTTTCAATAGCCACGGGGAGTTTTTGTGGAAGAAGGTGTATATCATTTTTACAAAAATATGATTATTACTTATTTTATGTACTAAAATATATTTCCAGCTTTTAACATTAGATGAGTTCTTGGACTCACTCATGGAACTGTATCATGCTGAATTTATTTTTGAAAGTATTTCTACTTTACGCTCTTCTCAGTGTATAAAAGATTAAGTAAAGCTAAGAGAAATTTTGATGCAAGGAAATATTTCCTTAAGTTGCAGGTAAAGAGTACCGTATAATTTGTAATGATAACCACAGAGTAGTCAGCTATTACCAGCAATAATTGGTGCACCTTTCATCTCTTGTCAAGCAGAGTGGTATGAATTAGGACCAAAAGGCAGCTATCAGCTCTCTCGTTTCCGGACTCAAACAAAAGGAAAAGAGGTGCCTGTCTGAACTGATAGCTTTTGGCCCTTTGATCAGGCCCTATCAGAAGTCATCCAGACTTAGTAACCTGATTTCTCTTCAATAGGCTACTGTCTTTGATGTAGGTGAAGTCCTACTGCAGATTGTATTTATGAAGGGAAAACACCACAGCATAATCAGGAAGGGGTATAGTTACTGATTCACACAGAAAGGTTGCTTTGGCATCCTACTTCTTTGAAGGAGGGAGTAAATAAGCTCTACTAAGATTATTGAAAAGATATTTCTGTAAACAACTTGCAGTAAACTCCTGAAGGTTGTGTTTGTGCTCTGCAGTGTAACAGGAATTTAAGCATAGTTCAGTGTTAGTGAAAGCTCCAAGCATAATAAATTTAAAAAATCAAATTTTAAAAAAATCAGATTTACATTTGAAGGACAGAGTCAGGGGAGAGGGAGAACTGCCTCTTTGGAAAGAAAGTATATGTGGAAAAAAATAAGTAAATAAGTGAAACAGCCCATGTACCATTATTATAAGGTGACTTCTGATATAAACATTCCAA
The DNA here is from genome assembly GCA_035772895.1 of Perdix hodgsoniae. Taxonomy (NCBI): domain Eukaryota; kingdom Metazoa; phylum Chordata; class Aves; order Galliformes; family Phasianidae; genus Perdix; species Perdix hodgsoniae. The sequence continues at coordinate 2,154,485 of JAPSGF010000034.1, forward strand.
AATATTTATCTCTTTACAGCCATAAAGCATAAATTTAATATAGTAGCCATTATTCACTTCATTACAAAAGGATCCTCTGTATTTTTGGGGAAAAAAAAACAACATCTATTTTGGAGTGGAGGAGTACTGCAATGCACTTCACTCTCTGCCCAGACCAGTGTTTTTTTTTTTTTTCCTAATCTATCCCCAAAAGACCTTAGACTGTGACATCATAAATAGAACCTTTTTAAAAGGTTTCAAATAGTTTGGGAAGCAAACAATATCCAGCTCAGTCTAAAGTAATGAATAAAAACATCTGTACTAGTTGAGAAAAGATGACAGAAGTACTTTTGTACTCTACCATCCTTAATATAATTATAATTTGTTCACATTCACTATTACATTACATTTTGATGTATGAAAAGTTAGAAAAAAAAAGTAGAATGGTCATTGAAGCATTAAAAAACAAACAAGTAAACAAAAATTCTCTGCTTTAGAAAATGTTAGCTTGAAGAAATGCATGCTTTATACATTTCCTAAACTTTAAATAGTTTTATAAACATGTAAATATGAAAAGGCCAAACTGACATAGCAAAATTCTGACTTTGTCAAAGGATAAAGGTATTTTGAATTGATTCTGAAAGAGCTAAGAATTTAATCATAATAATAGAAATAAAATGCACTTTTAGAATATTCTTTAAATTTATTAAAAAATAATCAAAATTAATCGTTTTAAATTGTAATGAGTACACTGAAAGCCTAGGAACTGATCAGTTTTCCCATACAAATAATGTATGGTGTTTCAAATCAGTTGGAATATAACAATCTTTATATTTGGGTTGTTGTTCTGTTCAAAAGTTTTTGAAATGGGCCCTAACTCATTTGAGTTGCCTCTTTAGGAGGAGAATAAAAACAGCACATTTTCTTACAGTTCAGCCATCTAAGCATCTAAAGTGCTACCTTAAACTCTTAATTTCTATTTTAAGGATGGTGGACTACAATGGAACACCTTGCACTGGTCTGAAATAGAAATTTAAGATCTCTGTCTTGCTCAAGTTTACTATTTGTTTTAATTTTCTTTTAAGGAGAATATTAATCCGTATAGAGTATGAAAACTCTGATTAGTGTTACAAATTCCACCAGTTAATGCTGATTTACTTATTGAATTAGAGGTCTTTTTAACAGTAAGTTTCAGTATATGCTAAACTGTTTGCAAGGAGCTATTTTAACTGCTGATGTCAATTGTTTGGTGTCTTGTCTTAATCATTTAAATAAAACCTTTTCATGTAGCTTCCATTTCCCATTTCCTTGGATGTATTACAGGTTGACCTTTCCCAAAGGCCAGGAGGAGAAAATGAAAATGACAGGGTAAGTCTAAGAATAGGATAAGCTCCTACTTTCTTGCTTGTTTTACACTGAGATCAAAAGGTGTTAACTTTTCTTTTGGCTCCTACTATCCAGTTTTTCAGAATGATGAGGGATTGAGTTCAGGATCTGAAGCACTACTGTGATTTTTGTATAGAGGGGCTAAATTGTTGAGATCTTTCCAGTCTTCACACTTGTGTTGTTTGTTTGACAAATCCATCATATTTCAGCATTGCAGCTATATCCTGTCTGCTTTCCAGCTAAGTAAGAAGGCCTTAAGCTTCACTTCTGCTTCATCCAAAATCACCAGATTTGTGCATGTACTTCATTAACTAACTTAAAGATTATGTTCTTTTGAACATATAGCATCATTTCAGTACCCTGGGACTAAGAGAGTAAGGATTAACTAAAGAGAAAAAAAGTATCAAGTAAGAAATTGTAGATTCTCTCAGATGCACAGAATAACTTAGAGATATGTATTAGCAAACTGGGGAACCCCAGTGCAGAAGTGTGACATTTTATAACATGTTGTTGTACCCTTTGCAGACAGGTAATATAAAGAGGCAAGAATGAACAGAGGTAAATGCACACATTACACATGAATTCTTGTTGACTTTTGCTATTGTATCCTTGAGAGACAAGTACCGAGGCTTTCAAGGACAGGTAACGGCCAGAAGGTAGACTCTTTGGATTATATCTATCTATATGTATGAACCAAGACATTGGTCAACGCCTATAAGCAAGAGAATCCTATGGTAAACCTAATTGTCTAAATTCTAAATCTCCTCAAATAAATCATTTCTTGTGCAGATCAGATCATTTGCCTTCAACACTAGAGCCAACCTTTTCATTTACTTCTGATGGAACTAAATTACTGTCATTTCATAATCTTCTATTTTCCTCATCTAAAATCAGATTGCCACAATTTGAAGTCTAGGCTTTAAAGACAAGCAAAATCATCATAGGAATATGACCAATACACAAATACCCTGCCAACTTTCCTGTTCTTCTATTAAAACTTGTTTTAAAGATATTTATTTTCCCAGATAACAAGATGTGCAGAATAACAGGAAGAGCACTGACTATCAGGTTAAATAATCCTAATTCTATCTAGAGGTCTCATGGATTCTCAAAGTGAAAGTTTAAAAAGGAGTAACTAAAAATAACCTTTTCTAATACTGCTAGTAACCTCAGCAGATTTTAAAAAAATGCCCACAAGATGTGTTTTTTATATGCGGAAACCTAGATCTACTTAGTATTATTATTAATAATAATGTAGTAATTATAATGTTACAGCTATGAGGTTACAGCTGTGTACAAAAGGTATAGTGAGGCTATAAAAAGCCAGAGAAAGTTAAGAGTTTGTTTCTGATCTCGCTTAACAGCACTTGTATCCTGTATAACAGTTGACTTCAGTGGAATTGTTCCCAAATTTCAATTGCGTAAACAAAAGTAAAATCATACTCTTAATATCTGGGCTTTACACAAACATATAAGGTAGGTTTTATCTTCCCACTATTAAATATTCTGTGTTAGTTGAATAACATATCCCTAGAGCCACGTCAGTCATGCTGACGATACTGATGCATAAACAAAGTAGATGTTCTTCCAGAAAGTCTTAAAAACTGGAAAAAGAAAATTTTGAGTTCTATCCAACTGAAAACATCCGTGGTCTTCAAGGTTATGCAAGGCCCTGAAGACTACAGATGCTGGCTGTTCAAAAAGCCAAAACATTCAGAGACAGGTTGGCCTCCAGTATAAGGTCAAATAAAATGTCTCTGTGTGCGGTGAAGTATAGTAAATGTGATGGAATGAAATCTCAGAAAATTTCTTATGTCTTTTGCCTGGTCATCCAAATAAAGTCAGGGACCAATTGTGCTGGTCACTGTAAGACAGAATGTCACTGTATCTTACATCATTAATATATATGATAACACAGCCAAGAATTTTAAAACTGTTTCAGTATTTGTTCTCACATTCTCAGGCATAGAAATCCACACGAAGGCTCTAAAGCCCAAGCACAGCACACCTACCATGAGGCATTTGTCTGGGGTCATGAATGCAGGCTTCTTAACATCCAACAGTCTGTACAAAGAGAAAGGAATTTCAGACAGTGGTTCAATTCATCCAGATTTCACCAATGTGATGTAGATGCCTTTCTCCTCAGTGATAATCTGATATTCCTATGGATGGATTATAGCAAGCTTTAAATTGCAGGCATATATTTGAAGTGCCCAAATTTAATGTGAAGAATCCATACATCAAAGAAAAAGTAAAAATGAGAAAACTGAAGGGACAAGACAAATATAGTTTAATAGATAAACCAAAAGCTACACACACAAGCAGAGCAAAAGAAGAAATTTGTTCACTACTTCCTATCCATAAGCAGATTATCAGCTGTTTCTAGGAAAGTGGGTCTCCAGCATGCATAACAGTTACTTGGAAGACAAATATAAGCACTCCAGGTTTGTCCAGGTTTTTTTCTTCAGTTTTTATTGCTGAGTATGTACATAGGAACTGCTGAGTCACAGCCTGAACCTGATCACCTGAGGCGAGCAGTGAGTCAGCCCTGGGAGCACAGGTGAAAGCAATTCACCTGTACTGCAGGAAGGGGTGGAGCCTGGCTCCACCTCTCCTAGACCTCTTTAAGAGCTGACCAGCAGTGAGGGAGGATCTCTCTCTTCTGGAGATCCACTTCATTGGAGTTTCCTGAGTGAGCCTACACTGTGGGTAAACTACAGGTAAGCATTCTACCTATGCTCTTTGTCTTGCTTTGCATAACTCTCTTGTTTATTTCATTATTATAACATCTTAATATTCCTTGATCATATAGTGTGGGATGCCCTTTAGTCTGTTTGGGTTATCTGTTCTAGTTGTGTCCTCTTCCAACTTCTTACATACAGTCAGCCTCCTCACTGGTGGGCGATAAGAAAAACAGAAGAAGCCTTGACAAGATGTAAGGAATGTTGAGACATAACTAAAATATTGGCATGTTATCAACACTGTTTTCCATACAGGTCCGAAGAGTAGTTCTGTAACAATTAATTTGAAGAAAATTAACTCTTACCTGGCCAAAACCTGTACATTATGGCAGAACAGAACTTAGAAAGAGACCACTGATTACTTCATTCTAAATTGCCATCAACTCTCTGTTGGTCATAGAAATAGCTTATGTTACTCCCTTATATTCTTTTAGGTGAGTAGCATTTATCTCATCTAACTCAGGCTTTGAAAAATCAATCCTTTTAAGTCTATATCAGTCACTCTATGTGCTGTATTCACAACAGGTATGGCCGTCTGCAGGTGGCAACATATCATTTCCTAACTTCATGAGAGGAAATTGTCTCCAAACAACTATATCTTTGTATGTCAATATAGGAAGCATTGAAGCAGAGTTAAAACTACCCTGGGACATCAATTTCAACTTTGGTCACCTGTAAAAAGTAGTGGAGATACATGCAGCTATAAACAGACTATCACAGATTACTTTTATTCAAATAATTGGCTTATTTGAGCATTTATGTGTACCTGAGTACCATGTGAGTGTTTATCTGTACCTTTTGAAATTTTACAGCCAAATGACTATCTGAACAAAGCTTTACAAAACAAAGGCTTAACAGGACTTATTGGAGAATTCCCTTAGATTTCAGGTGTTCTGAGACTTCAAATGTATTGATATCTTTTCTCCTGGAGAAAAAAAAAAAGTTATAACATGGAATTTCCCATGCTAAGAAGAAAGAGACAGAAAATCAAGGAGGGCTGCTGCCTGTTCTTACAAGATCCTTGTCTGCTGACTTAAACAAAACAAAGAACTATGCTGACTGCTAATGATTTTTTAATAGGCACACTTCTTTAAAAAGAAAACATGCTGGGTATCTCCATGTTATATAAAACCCACATTACAGCTAAAGAATTTTTTAACCTAAAAGCAGGATCCTGACCAGTGAAAAGTGTGAAGATAGCCAATAGTTTTCTAATTAACATATTTTTGGGTTTACTGGAACCCAGGGAAACTACTTTGGGAATATGAATAGAATCACAGAAACATGGAAGTATAGAATCACCCAGTTTGGATCATCCTGTCTAACCATCCACTTGTCACCAACATTTCCCTCTAAACCATGTCCCTCCATACAATATCTAAATGTTTCTTGAACACCTCCAGGGATAAGTGACTCAACCTCTCTGGGCAGCCCTCTCCACCACTTAACCATTCTCTTGAAGAATTTTTCCCTCATGTCTGATCTGAACCTCCCCTGGTGCAACACAAGGCCACTCGCTCTAGTCCTATCATTACCCCCAATATCCTAATCCTAGAGCACCAAAACCCAGTAGCATCTCAGCTTCCCTTTATTCTTTTCATTCATGGTGGTACTTGACTTCTAGCTTACAGAAAAGTTTATTATTTCCAAGGCAGAGAAAATAAGTAAAATAAAAGGACTAAACAACAAATGGCCTTTGACCTGTACTAGCTTGAGAAACAAGATACATCAGCTGCCTTGTAATGTTTCATAGACGTCATAATAGTTCTTATTCCTTGTGGAATAAATAAATTGCTTCTCAATTTATCTGAGAACTTGAGCTTGGGAATGAGCCCAGAAACCCTTTTTACTACTTCTAGGCTGGAGTATTCTCTTCCCATTTTTCAACACAGTACTCATTTTTACAGTGTGTAGCTCAACCTATACCTGTCACCCCTTCCTTCCTTATTCAGGCCTATAGAAGCGCTTCTCTTTTGCTTTACAGTACTCTCCCGTGACCTTTACTCATTACAGATTTTTTTACCTATTTGCCTTGCTCAACTTTGACTCTTTTGGAAGGCCAGCAAGAACTGAGAATTTGTGTTGCTATGACTTCCCCTAGCACGCTTTGATAAAGTCCATAATTTCCTGAGTCTGAGTAACTACCTATTCATGACCTACTATTCTTGGAGCTCAAACCACTTTACAAACAAGCAAACAATAAATAAAAGTGGCCTGACACTGATCACAAAGCCACAATATTTATTTGATTTTTTGACAAATTGACTGTTTTGTCTTTTTGATTAATCTTTCAAATGCAGTTTAACTAGTTAATAAGACAATAACCTACAATTTAGAGAAGTGGCTGTTAAAAATGCGTTAACAGGAAATTCAGTAAGCAATTAATGATGCAATAATGGAAGAAAACATACTTAAGAATGTTAAAGACAAAAAGTCTTTACCTATTACCTACTACCTATATCCAGCATCTTGCAGAAGATATCTTATTACTTAGCAAAAATTTAAGTTTTCTTTCTTCTGAATCTCCACAAACTAACAATACTGTCCTGTAATATCTTAGATAGACATGAGACTAGAAAATTACTTATCTTTTTTTTTGAGATAGCCTGCCTCTTCTGATATACCTGACATATCATTATAGAAGATTCAGTTCTACTTCTTCAAAATGAAAGCTACACTGAGATTTCTACATGGATTCTCAGTGTTAGAATGCAAACTGAACTCTTTGGTCTTGCTTCGCATGGAAGTTCTGGGAGGCAATGGCATCAAGGTGTCCCTTGGTGTGTTTCAGAAGAAAAACTGTACAAACATTGAAATGATAAAAAAAAAAAGGAGAAAATAAAATCTTCATTTCACCTCTACTTTTTCTAAAACTGTTTTTTCCGCCTTTTTGCTATCACTCAATTTTCTCAAAAATGTGTATCCAGAATTAATTTTTTTTTCAAATACAGTAAAGAGAGGAAAAAAGTAGCTTGACCATATGTGGAATAAATCTAGGAGCACCATGGAAAAGAAGAATGGGTAGCAAGTTTCCATTTGAATTAGAACTGAGATACATCAAAAGAAACCAAGATGAAAAAATACCAAGACTAAAATCTCCAAGCCAAGAAAAATATCACTTTATGTGCTTCGTGGCTCAACTGTGAGCCTCTTTGCTCAGGTCATTGGAGATTTTGATGTACATACATTCACAAAATTATTTGCCAAATTTGGGCATTAGAAATTCATTATGTATGAGTGCTGCATCAAAAATAATGCCTCTTATTTTATTGTGTTGGTCTACAGTGTCAGAAGCAGTTGTTGGTATGACAGCAGAAGTTGATCCTTCCCACCAGTATTCCATTACATTTTGTTGCTGTGTGACAGATAGCAGCAGAGGGGCACTCTGACAAAATGTCATCTGACATGGAAGTGCATATGAAATAAAGGTGTGTTGCTGAATTCATCCACATGGGGAAAAAATGGCACACACTGACATTCACTGACGTTTGCTGAACATTTGAGAACAAACAGTGGATTTGGGTGGTGCATTTCAGTGATGGGGATAGTGACAGTTGGTCACCTCTGCTGATATTGATATTTATGATGCAGTATGCAGGCTCTTGTTCATTGCTGGTGAAAATGAATAGATAATGGTGATGACTATGCTGAAAAATAGTATTTTGTAGCTGATAATTTGCCCTATGCAATACCGTGCTCTTTCTATCTGTTGTAGTTTCCACAGAAATAAACTAGAGGCATTACTTTCGGAGTGATCTCCATATATTACTGATGAGCAGGAAGTACCTGGTAAGTAAAGTGATATTCCTTCTACATTCTTATACTTTTTCCTAAAGATTTACCTTCAGATACTGTTTGTTACTGAACATGGGCAGAGTGAAGGCTCTGTATCTCCACCACAGGAGTACAAAATGTAATAAAAAGATTAAGAACTTGCAGACTATTTTAGATGTAATACAAATACTTATGTCTTTAATTCTTCCAATGCATATTGCCATTCTCTTCATTCAAACTATGGTAAACAAGTTATTTCCAAATGTTTCAGCCAAATGATATTCACTGCCTCTTTTTTAAAATTGAGCCTGAGCTAGTTTACTGAGTTGCTTTCCAAAGAGAAGGCATTTCCCTACTTTTCTAGAGTACTAATCATAGGCCATTTCTTTCATCTCAGTTTATTGCTAGATGTGTAAGGTCTATAGTAGCTCACATTCCAGATCCATATGTAAAGTCGAGACAAGACCTTCATTATTGTGTTCTTGTCCTTAACTCTCTTTTTGAAAACTAATCATTTGTGAAATAAGTGTAGATTTGAAAAACACAGTACAATAGCTAAATCTCCCATGTGATATTCTGAAATTGACGCTGTTTCAGCACCTATTATGCTGAAGCACCCTATGTATTTAAAATTCCTAGCGCATAAATGTTGTTATAAGATTACATTAGCAGTAGGGTTGTCCCTAGCTGTCCAATAATTTTACGTAATTCTTACATAAGCTATTGCTTATGCTGGAACTTAAATGTTAAGCTAAGGTATATAAAATAATGAGCAACCTATAAGAAAAAGAAAAGATTACATTATCCTTATCTCAGTACATAAGAAGCAGGGCACTTTCAATGCACTTAGAAGAGAATTGAGTATCATAAAAGAAAAATACATTTTGTCGTAGTAGCAACTAAGATATTAAATCATTAACATTGAAAGACTTTGGAGCTGCTATTTAACATTATCCAGTAGGGAAAAGAATATGAATGTGGATATCAGAAATACCAGTAATTATTATCTTAACTGCAATGAAAATCGTAGAATGGATACTACAAAGTGTATTTCAGGGCTTCTGTCAGGTTTTAAGTAGTTCAGGATTTGCCTGTGTAGAGTAAATCCTTTTTGTTCTGATGTGATAAAGTTATGTTGTCTTTTAACTCTGGCTCATGACATCAACAAGATCTAGATGGGACACATTCTTACTGTACAATATAAAAATATCTGTCATAAAAATCAATCTTGTTTCAACATGTTAAAAATTAATTATGTATCAGTAATACAGATCTACCTGGTACTTTGCTGGTTCTAGTTCAACAACAAATGTAACTGAAGAATGATGTTATAACTAGTTAAATGTTTAGTTCCCTAGATATAATTTTTTTTCTCAAAAATGTTTTGACTGACAGGACCTGATTTAAATATATGTATGTTTTAACATAAAATTGTTAACTTCTTATAATATAGACAATAGTTCTTAACATCAAGGAATGGCTCTATCATTGGCGTAATGCAGGATACAACTGCAGCTTTAATCTAAACATAATCCAGAAAAGAAATAGGAAAAAAAAATGAAATAATTTTGAGGTCCACAGATGTGACACTCAAGCTTTCCTTTCTTACTTTTCCAACAGGTGTGTAACAAATAGGAAGAATGAGAACTAGTAGTAGTCTAGGTATGATGAGACAATTATCAGATTTCTGAGATAAATGCTTTTTTCTCCAGTAGCGATCGTTGGCTTCAGGGAACTAAAAGATATGGTAAAGGAGTGTTGTCTCAACTACTTGCTACTTACTTATTATTCATTCCCCCTTCAGCTGCCAGATAACTGTTGAATTCAGAGTTCTATGTAGTGTTTTTATTCTCTGACTTAAATTCAACTTCTGTTCATACTTTTTTATAAGCTTCCCTGTATATTAATTGCGGAAGGTTAGTGAAATGATTACTTCCCCTGTTACCATTAGCCATATTCAGGCTCCAAGTGCAAGGTACTTACGCTATTACTTTTATCTACAGCAGGTATTCATTGAAGAGCATAATTAACCAAAATGAAGCACACAGATTTACAAGATTATGGCAAACGTCGAGGAAGGGAAAATCAATCACAGATTCTATAGGATGGAATCTACTGCAGAATTATTATTTTGATTTTCATTTGTGATCTTTCAGGCATCTCTACCTATATCATAGAATCGGAATGGCCTGTGTAGAAAAGGACCTCAAAGATCATCATCTAGTTTCAACCTCCCTGCCCCAGGCAGGGTCACCAACCACCAGACCAGGCTGCCCAGAGCCACATCCAGACTGGCCTTGAATGCCTCCAGGGATGGGGCATCCACAACCTCCTTGGGCAACCTGTTCCAGTGCATCACCACCCTCTGAGTGAAAAGCTTCCTCCTAATATCTAACCTAAACCTCCCCTGTCTCGGTTTAAAACCATTCCCCTTTGTCCTATCTCCATCCACCTTTGTAGTCTTTCCCCTCCCTTTTTATATGCTCCCTTCAAGTACTGGAAGGCCACAGTGAAGTCTCCCTAGAACCTTCTCCAAGCTAAACAAGCCCAGTTCCCTCAACCTTTCCTCTTAGGAGAGGTGCTCCAGCCCTCTGATCATCCTACTGGCCCTTCTCTCCCCTGGACTTGCTCTAAGAGCTCTGCATCTTTCTTGTACCTGGGGCCCCAGGCCTGGATGCAGTACTCCAGATGGGCCTCACAAGAGCTGAGTAAAAGGGGACAATCACCTTCATCCCCTTGCTGGCCAATTCTTTTTTTAATGCAGCCCAGATCACAGTTGGCCATCCAGGTTGCAAGCACATACTGCTGGCTTGTGTCCAGCTTCTTGTCCACCAGAAATGCATGGCTGAGATTTAGATAGTCTCCAAGAAAATGATCCTTGTGAATAGGAAAGCATCTACTATGAATCTCTTGAGAAAACTTATTTTCAAAACCCTTATTCCTGTTGGAGCAGTTCAGAAAGAATATGGAAAACAGCTTCAAACCTTGGATTGGGTAGTTTCCATTCCTTCCCATCATATTTTCTTATGAAAGTGCACAGAATTTTTATTTCACCCTTGATGAAAAATCAGAATGACATAGATCTGTTCTGCAGGAGTATCCTGTTGGGCAGCAGTGGCTACAGGCTTTTTGTCCTTGTCAATTGTCACGGTTACTAATATAATACAGGATTCAATGCTACGTTTATTTACATTTTCCTTTCTTGCAGCAGATATTGCTAAACAATAGCTGATATGTAAGAGCTAAAATAAAGTACATTTTCAAAGGACATTTCTTCAATTTCTGAAGAAGAAAACTATGAGACTCTTATTTCTGTGTGCAAGATACACAAGAAAACTGAAAACCAATTTCAAAGGCAATATTAGAAACAATCTGAGCAGGTTAGAGAAACTGCTATGGCCAAAATAACTCATGAAATGACTTGAGGGTCTGTCACTTTTCAATCCAGTCTATATGACTGAAGTATACATTGAATTGGAAAACAGAAAAGTCACTGTTTCTTTTATTTCAGCCTTAACATATGTAAATATTTTTCTTCAGCAATGCTACTTAAAAAAAAAAAAATGAACAAAGAAGCAAAACAAACAAACAAAACACCAATACTAATTACAAAAAAAAAAAGTGTAAAACAAAAATCCAGAATAAAAATAAATGAATCAAAGCTTTGCAGTATTGCTGCATAACTCTAGCATAAAAACAGCACAAACATCTTTGGTTAGATCTATGTTGACTGCAACTGCATCAGATTTAAGGAAGTTACAGTGAATTTGTTCATTTGTGTCTAGTTCTTTTATTGCTAAATTTATAGAATAGATTTGACTTTCAGTAAGAACAGAAGAAACATCTTAGGTAATGTTATTTTTTATTGAGGGATCTTTTTACTTTTGTATATATGTTTTTCTTTGGCTTGAGGAGAGTATTTTTGTTTCAGAAAACTATCTGAATACATATAAATGCTTAGAACCTTTGAGAATGATGTACATAAGAGAAATCCACTGAATATACTTCATGGAAGATGAAGAAACATGGTCCAAGACATATGACACTGTCTTATGAAAAGTTTATAAAAAAAGAAAATATTTTAAGTGATTTTTTGCAATATAGAAATGAGACAATACAGCATGTGAGGGTGTGAGACACTGTAATAGGTTGTCAAAAGAGGTTTTGAATGTCCCCTCCCTGGAGGCATTCAAGGCCAGGCTGGAAGGGGTTTTGAGAAATCTGGTCTAGTGGGATGTGTCCCTGCCTATACCAGGGGGGTTGAACTAAGTGATATTAAAGGTCCCTTCTAACCCAAACCATTCTACGATCCTATGATTTTGTGATATACACCAATACAAAACTGCAGCTATTCTAAATACAGACTTCATCATTCTAATTTGAATCACATTTATGCACTGAAAATAAATAGATAAACTTCTTACATGAAACCAAAGATCCATTACAACTGGTCATTTCTAAATAGAGAGTTAATTTTCCTTTCTTTCTGCATGGTAACAGGAAAAAAAAGCAACAATTGAAAAAGATAAAACAAAATTGTATTAGAGCATTCAGTATAACCAGAACAGCCCACTTAGAGGTCTAAATAGTAGAAATTATTTATTTATATTTATATATAATTATATTCAGAAGAATTCTTTGTCTATCTTTGCTGCTACTGATTATTAACAGTTTGGTATTTGGTGGTGTTCATTCTGTGGTGCTACTAACAGCTTGTTGAAAATGAAGACTATCAAAATTTCTTATAAAAATGCAAAGCATTATTCTCCTTTTATGTCTTTGTTTCACTGAACTCTATAGGTGAGCTGCCTCAGCTAAACAAGATTCTGCATGCATTAATCAAAAATAATTCACTGGAGTCTAGGCAGACACTGAGCTTTTTCTTTTCATTGGGAAATATTGAAATCCTGGGGCTTAGGATAAAATGAAATTTGAAGAATCAGCTCTAAGTTGAAATTTGTTGCGATGAGGCAGACTGTGCCCCAGTTCTCTCTCTATATATGTATAAATATATATATAAATTTTCTCCTCATTTTTGACTGAGTTGTTAGTTTAATAGACTTTATTCTCAGAAGAAAACCTCAGCTTATTTTAATATTTTTTTGTGACTGTTTTTAAAATTTCTTTACTATTCATTAAGATATCATGGGTCTTTTCTCTAAAATTCAACTTGTCCTTTTCTCCATGCATCTGCAGAAACAGAAGATCACACAAAAACTCATCTTTCTTGTCCTATCCGTATCATTTCTCTTTCATCTCTTGCATACAAAGAGCTACAGTGTACTTCAAAATAGTACACCGCCCTTGAAACTAGATCTTAGAAAATTATTCATGGCTTTTGCTGTCCTTCTTCCTGGTTTACTCATAACTGGTGAAATTCATTTTTGTTTCAACAGCCAGTAAAGTTCTATGCCTCACTTAACCCTTCTAAATAAGATTTAGGTGGGAACTAAATGTGTCCACAGTTAGGTCTGCCTTTGGCAGATTTTATCCTGCTTCAGTATATCAAGAAGAAAGACAAGCCAGAGACTTTGTTGTCTCTCTGCTCCAGTCTCATGTAGACTTTCTACAAAATTCTGATTTGTTGACAAGGGAGGCTGTATTTTTGCTTAGAACAGAGAAGTCTCTCCATTTTACTCAGTTTGCAATTCCATTTAGTCCTCTCGAATACTAATAGAATGGTCTAATTAGAATTATAATCATAGAATCATAAAATGGCTTGGGTTCCTCAAGACCTCAAGAATCATGAAGTTCCAATCCCCCTGCTACAGACAAGGCTGTTAGCCACTAGATCAAATACTACATCGAGCTGCCTACATTCCCATTCAACCTTGTCTTGAACAGCTCCAGCAGCAGACCATTCACAATCTCTCTGAACAGCCTGTGCCAGCACCACACCACCCTCAAAATGAAAAACTTCCCCAACATATAATCTAAACCTTTCCTCCTTCAGTTTATAACCATTTCCCCTTGTCCTATTCACTATTCATCTACCCATATAAAAAATTGATTTATCTCCTGTTTATAATCTCCCTTTAAGTATTGGAAGGCCATAATGAGGTATCCCTGCAGCCTTCCCTTCTCCAGACAGAACAAGCCCAGCTCCCTCAGCCTTTCTATGTAGGAGAGGTGCTCCAGCCCTCTGATCGTCTTTGTGGCCCTTCTCTGGATCCTCCAACAGCTCCACAGCTTTCCTATGTTCTTAGGGGTTTTTTTTGTTTGGTTTGTTTTTTTTTGTTGTTGTTGTTTTGTTGGTTTTTTTTTAGAAAAAATATGGATGTATATTCCATTTATTTTATTTATTTTTTTTAAGGAACAAGAGAAAATGCAAAGTGTCTGAAAATCATTTGCAGAATCATTTGCTTCAAGAGCAAACAAATTTAAAAGGAAGAAAACCCGTAACCACAATTGTCTCCCCTTCCTTCTTATTTCTGACAAATTCCAATGGTGTGGAATATCCCTTTGATCAGTTTCAATCAGCTGTCCCAGATGTGCCCCCTCCCAACCTTCTAACCATCCTGTCCCAGAGAGGGGAGAAGATCAGAGATGGAAAGAGAGAAGAATCCAATTCCGCAAGCTTTGCTCATCAGCAGGCAGTGTTGGTGTGTCAACACTTTTACTCACTAATTCAAAGCACAGTCCAATAAGGTCTCTTGTGAAGAAAGTTAATTCCACCTCAGCGAGACCCAGCTTTTATCTCTGTGAAGGCAGGGTGAAGTAGGCCCACAGGTGTATCCTAACATCAAACATTCAGAGGCCTATTGTTTCCTAGTCTGGTTTTAAAAAGCTATTTTAAAGTGTGCCTGATGCTATGGGGACATGTACTAATGCTCAATGTCTGTTTATGTAGTCTTCTGTCCAAGAAACTTTTTGGCAGCTTCCATTACTCCCCACATTTATGAAAAATTGTGCTCCAAAATGCAACACTCCTGAGTGTTTTTCCTTCAAAAAGTATGGCATGTATAAGACTCTACTCTGCCTCTTCATAAATATATGTTGAGCTGCAGAAAAAAAAAAATGATTGAAATAGGTTTTATTTTAAAGCTCTCAACCTATGAGCCAATGACATGCATGTGAATTCTTGAGCATCACTGGGCTCCAGCCACAGCTTAGACCTTCTGCTTACATTCCTGACATCCAGTGTGGAATCCTCTAATCGTTTATGCTTGTACATTACTGATGAACAACTTTGATGAATTCAGGGATTTCAGAATTACACAGATCAGAGCTGTACTGAGGAATCAAGGAGAGATAATACAAGAAAAGAATGGCACTGAAAGTAATAAGGACTACTAGGATTAATAATAAAAAAAAAAAAGACAAGCTCTTAAATGTTTCTTTTAAAAATTTACCATTTAAATTAAATTATTATAATAAATTTATTAATTTATGATAATCATTAATTCTTATTTTGATATTTATTGCTATTTTTTAATGTTGCTGAAAGGAGTATTTTAACTAGAAAGGACAAGAAGCTGCCCAAGATAAGAACAAAATTCCCTGAAATGCCAAGTACACATTTATATGCAGTAAAGGGTTCAGTAGTTTCGCTTATAATTAGCTCAGTGATGGATGCCATTTTCAAATTAAGCCCATCACATTTTATACTATAGTTGTGCAATGCTCATATTTAATTTAGAAAGTGTACTGGTTAACCTCTGATCTTTTCTGTATCAAGACTTCTCTAAATTTCTTTAAACTTTAGCAATTGCCATGAATTCAAGTTACCTCCTGAAAGCCTTTAAAGGTAGAAAAACGCAAAGAAATATTTAAACTAGACTATCCTCCTGCTGCTTTGTATATTTTGATTACAAACTCAGCCTGTATTCTTCTTACTTTCAAATTCAACCTTCTTTTTACTATCACATTCAAATCTTTTTACCTATTTTAATGGCAGATGTTATTCTAGGGTTTAGAAGCTATATGTTTGTTCAAATAAGATTGGCATGTGCTTCAGGCTCCCCACGTTACATTTTGTTCTAATGTAAATAATCATTAAAGACATGCTGAGTATGTATTAATTTCTTATAGAATCACTAGTCACTACTCTTTTCCATGGTGTATGAATTTTTATAAAATATATCCTATTAATGTCAAGATAGGCAAGTAGTCATATTATGTTCACAAAATTTTCATATATGTTAAACAATAACAGATCACTCCAGGGAAATATTGGGATCTAATGCCTACAGGAATACACAATTCCTCCAAAAAAAGCAAATGCCAATCTGAATAATGGGAACAGAAATTAGCAAATGCTTCCACCTGTGCCACACAGAAATGCAGCAGTGTATACTGATACATGCAGGTACTCTTCTGTCTGTTTCAGGCATGCCATGTGTGAATTTCTGCTCAGAAATATGACAACGGCATTCAAGCAGTACCTATCCCTTCATCTAGATCATTGATGAAAATGTCGAACAAGACCAGACCCTGCACTGACCTCTGGGACATACTGCTAATTAGAGGCCTCTAGCCAGACTCTGTGCAACTGATGAAAACCCCCTGAGCTCTTCCAGTCAGCCAGTGCTCAACCATCTAACCCACATTTTCTACATTTCATAACAAGGATGCTGTGGGAGATGATGTCAAACACCTTGGTGAAGTCAAGGTGCACAACATCCACTGATCTCCCCCTCATCTACTCAGCTAGCGATGACATCATAGATGACTATCAGGTTGGTCAAGCATGATTTCTTCTTGGTGAATCCACGTTGACTACTCGAGATAATCTTTTTCTCTTCCAATTTCTTGGAGATAGTATCCAGAACAAGTTCTTTCATTGCCTTTCCATGGATGGAGGTGAGGCTGACTGGCCTTCTTACCTTTCTACAGTACTCTCACAGTTTTTCCTCCAGTTCTTTTGGATGGCATTCTTGAGAGAATGGCAATCCTATCTTAGAAATTAGGACTAACAGGGAAATTAAGATTCAGCTTTCATGAACAGCAGAACTTCCAAGAATTTACAGTACTGGTATTCAATTTACTCATTTCATTTTTCTTACTCATTTTTCCAAAATGAAGCCCCAGAGTAATGAAACTTACAGCTTTTTTTTCATTTGAAGGATGTTTAAACATAAGTCATGTAAATTCTGATTAGATTATTTTAGGAGATTGTAAGTGGAATCTTAATTTTAACTACAGATCTACTGAGTTATTGCAAAGGCAAAATTACATACAGATAGTTTTTTCTTTGATATCTCTTATATAAGAAAGACTTCCAGGTATGGTATTAAAGTGAACAATGACAAGAGTACTAGGTAATTTAACCCTGTAAATACACTGCAAAAAAGCTGAGGACCATAAGTATTATTTTTGCTACAAGACAGTTGCAATCTTTGGGTTTTCTGCTTAGATTAACATCTACTCAGAAATGAATGCTAGCTGATAGAAAACACTTCAGAAAGTGAAAAATGGAACAAGAAAACTAAACAATATGAGAATTGCACATGGTTAGCTATCAAAAAAAAAAGAATTTAAATTGTGTGCATATGAGCATTTTTATAAACATTTTTATGAACCGTGAGAATCATTTTTAACACAACTTAGTAGATAGATCTGCCTGGTTAGCACTATGTGACTTGCCTAGATTTTCTAATGGGCTATGAATTCTGATTCAAAATGTGTTGCAGTTTTAATTCTCCCATCTTTATCTCTGTGCTCAACTGCTCCCTGGAAGGTTGGTTAAGCTGTAACAGATGATGAAAGCAAATTAATTGAATCTCTAGATATCAGCTGCTCCATCAGTAAAGAGAAAATCGCAAACATAAAAGATGAAATGAACAATGTGATTAAAATGTTATCTGTGTGCTTGAAAAGATCCTTGTGATTTTAGAAACATTAGAGATTTTAAGATTGTCTCCATCCTCAAACTGAGGTGGTAAATCCACAAGAAGGGCAAAAGCAGAATGAGCACTCTCGCTCTGCCAATAGCATGTTTATGGCACTTTTCAATGAAAGCAATCAAAGTGTTTTACACAGGAGACTATGTTTCATTAGCCTTATTTCACAGTTCATGGAATAAATGTACTGAGAAAAACAATAATGGGAACTAGTTTGCTGCTGAGGCTTTACAATTCCAAAGCCCTAACAGTTAACCTTTATTATGTTGTTATTAGGTTTCCTTTTAGTTGTCCTGAATGACAGAATTTCAAAATGGTTGAGGTAGAAGGGACTTCTGGAGTCACCAGCTCCAGCCCCAGCAGAGTGCCCAGCACCACATCCAGGGGCTCTTGAAGATCTCCAAGGAGACCCCACAGCCTCCGGGCAGCCTATGCCAGCACTCTGTCACCCACACAGCACAGAAGTGCTTTATGATGTTCAGTCAAAACATCCCGTGTTCCAGTTTGTGCCCATTGCCTCTTGTCTCAGCAGTGGGAACCACTGAGAGTAGCCAGGCTCCTTTCTCTTTATACTCTTCCACCTACAGGTACTAATAAACATTGATAAGTATCTCCCCTGCACTGAATATAAAAAGGCTGAATAGATCCAGTCCCTCAGATTTTTATTCATAGGAGAGATGCCCCAGTTCTTTGGTCATCTCTTCATGTCTCTCTCATACAGAGGAGCCCAGAACTGGACACAGTGTTCCAGTTACAGCCTCACCAGTGCTGAATAGAGGGAAAGAATAGCTCCTTTGTTGGTGTTATGTTGACATTGGCTAGGAAACTTCTTACTGTTGATGTAAGTGAGGTTTGTGAAGATTGCACAGAGCACAGTGTGATGTGCTTAGCTGCCCATTGGTGCTAAACCACCACAGCTGCCTAGATTTTTCATATACTGTATTAAAAAATCATTTTCCTATTCCATAGCAGATACATTTGTAGAAGAATGGGTGTACTTTCTCAGTTGTTTTGGTAGTTCTTTGGTGGTTTGAGCCTTTTTTTAAAGAGTTGAGTTCATGAAGTTTATTTATCAAAAGCTTCTCTGTTTTCCCTGATGATATATATGTTTACCAAGCTATTGAGCCCTACATGTGTGTCCTTTCTAGCCTGCTGAAATAACGGAGTCCTGCTCTCAAGTGACAAGTGTTCTAGCATCAGGAACAGTAAACAGAGACAAGACACAAAGGTTAATTTTCACTCTCATCACTAAGCAGAAACTCATTATTTACCAGTTAAGCACATCCTTCCTGATGTTTTTTTAAGAGCACAGCAGTAGGTTGCCCCCTTACCATACACTGTCAAAAATTTTGTCATAAAAACATGTCTTCCAATGGCTTTGCATATCATTCTTTAATATAGGATACGGTGAAAGGACTTTTTTCTCACCTGGGTTCCCTGGGTTGAGTTACCTACAAAAGCAGTCATACTATTTTGTCCCTAATGTCAGTACACAACTAAAAGTATTTCAAATTCTGCCAGGAGTTCAGAAGTGATTTTATTGTCAGTATAGAAAACTTGTGGAAACATTAATTAGTTATAGCTTGAAACTTGTATTTCATATGAATAGTGTTACAACTTTTAAATGTGGTACAAATGAAGTACAACTGACTGGCCTGAAAGACTGTCAAAAAGTGATATGTGAGATTCAGCTTCCTTCCACAAATACATCACAATCTGTTTTGATAGGGAAGAGAGATAGTTTAATTATTTGTTTTCAGTATGACTCTAGACCTGACATATGGCACTTCATTAAGTTCTCTCAATTTGTTCTGTAAAAACAATGATCCATAAAGAGGGCAAGTTCTGGCACAAAAGATAAACAACTTTGTGCCACCCTACAGAGTCAGCCAACATAAACTGAATACCTGACTTCTAGTTCTAAGGATGACTGACTTATTATCAATCTTAGCAAAGAAACCTTTCATTTACATCTTAGAACAATTTTCCTACTATTTCTTAACAGCACATACAGCAATCGTGACATTATTTGAAACACAAAGAATATGAAAATGCTTTGTCAACATCTCTGTAGCACAGCTAGTCATTCAAAATTTAAGCTAAGGCTTTCAGAATTGATAAAAGTCTTCAATAAGGCCCAACAACCTCTGCAAGAATGCTACATAAAGCACAAATGTACATTCTGGAGCATTAGTGGAAAATAATGGTGTCTTGAACTTGCATAGCACATTTCATGTGGGAAACCAAAAATAATTTACAGGCATGTGCTGTATACATATGAGCTCCTGCTACAGTTTTCTGCCTAAAGGTCTCTTCAAGGTACATTCTCTCTTGCTGAATTCCCGTTTCCATTGTACCTAGTGATCTGCTTCCCACATGGAAGCAAGCACGAATTCAGTTCCTGAAGCACACAATAATATAGAAAAATATTTTATCCCTACACCTTTCTATCTAAATCATCATCTCCCCAGCCTGAACAAGAACCTGAATTTTCTAGGAGCTAGACTATTACTATTACCTCCAACCTTGAAAAACACCAGGAAAGATACCAGAAGAAAAGTCTTCCTGTTAGACCACTTTCGGGCAGTGGGAAACTAGCTTGAAACATTCTTCAACTGAGGGAAGGATCTTCCACCTTCCACCCCTTATTAGTTCAGTAGAGGCAAAACACTGCTCTCCAACTTAATGCAGAACTGTTCAACTCAACACAGAGTGATTCACAGAGCAAGGTGTAGCTTTTTTACAGTGACTAGATATTCTGTTTACAGGGATATTTAAGCCCTTATGAATGTGATTGAAAGCCAGTTTGCAATAACAAAGAAATCTTGTCCTGTTTATTTGGGAGAATTATTAATATAATATATTTACTATTACTTGAAAAACAAGTAATATATTTACTATTACTTGAAAAACAAGAAGTGTTTAATTTTTATTTGGAAGCACATAGCGTATTAGCAGACAAAAGTTCCTTCACACTAAATAAAGGAGCATGAATGATAGAGTTGTTGAACAGTCAGTGCTTGAATAGCTCTTCAGATATCCAGAAATCTCTCTCATCTCTTCTGAAATACCAAATCACACAGAATCACAAAGTTGTGAGGGTTGGAAGGGACCCCTAGAGATCACCAAGTGCAATCCCCTGCTAAAGCTTGTTCCCTGCAGTAAGTCATACAGGAAAGGCATCCAGGTGAGTCTTGAATATCCCCAGAGAAGTAGATTCCACCACCTTTCTGTGCAGCCAGTCCCAGTGCCAATCACCCTCACAGTAAAAAGTTCTACCTCAAATTTCCATGGAAATTCCTGTGTTCTAATTTGTGTCCTTTGTCCCTTGTTCTGTCTCAGGGCACCACAGTAAGAGAAGGTCTGCATCCTTTGTTGATGATGTTAGAGCTCTAGAGATTCAGACACATTTGGAAGAAAGGTATTTATATAACATATATTTTAACACAGGAGAGAATTCTTGTAACTCAGAATATTCAACCCAGAGAAGTGACATATCTTCCCATAGGGGAAATAACCTACTTTCTTCTTCTATACTCAAACTACACAATTCCTAGTATCATTAAACAAAAACAAAGACTTTTTTCCCCCTGAGGCTGTTTTGCTTCCATATTTTTTTAAATACCTTCCTTAGCATTGGCAGATATCCAGCATAACTTCTGTTTATGCTGAAAGCATTGTCATTCCTCACTACAGCATGATACCTTTCAGCAAACGTTGTGGCCCTCTGAAATAGAACTAACAATAACCCATATGACAATCTACTGTGCTGATGTAAGTGGTAAAATTTTGAATAGTCTACTTCAGCTTACTATAGGCTTTACAGCCATCTCACACAACCCTGAAAATCCCGCTACATAGAAACTTATAACTAACATAAAACTGAGGCACATCAACTTTGCAGTCCTCTTAGGAGCAGTCAGCACTGTCCCCGGAAAGCACAGGTACTGGAAAACTGCATTCAGATGACTGCAGTGATCAACAAGCTTCTTTCAACTCAACTATCTTCTGCCTTTTAAATCTTAAAGGTCCAAATATAAAGATCTGCACATAGATGGGATATTCTGTCTAGTCCCAGTAAACAGGGTTAGAGCTGTATCCATTAGAGTATTTGTGCTACTGATAGCCACTGATCACAACCTTTAAAGGTATAGCATTTTGTTCCTTCTAATCTTATGTTATTTCTTGAGAGGTCCTAGGTGGGTTCAGACAGATGTGGTGTTAACATAATCCTCCTTTCTGTTCTTTCCTCTTAAAATAAGATGCCCTTGCTTTTCCCTTCATTTTCCCTATCATCTTTTGCTCACACTCCTAGATTTGAAGGGCCTGAAAATTGGTGGTCTTTCAGTTGCTAGCTAAGCAGTTGCCAGTTTCAAAGCATTTATGACTCTCAGCCACTATTACAAATTCATAAAAGTGAACTTCTCTAAAGGAGAAAAACCTGTGTAGTAAAAGCCTTTATATTGTCTCTGAGTTGGTTTGTAGTGTTCCTGCTACATGTGAAAATCCTGTAAATTCTTCTCTGTTGTTCCTGTCATTGTTGTTAATTCTGGTATTTCCAGAGACCATCCTATTACCTATTTTGTTTGAAATCACATTCATTCACTCACTCACTACTTATAACACCACAAACTGGTGTTTGACAGACATCATATCTCCTACATAATCTCTAAATAAGACACCATTCAGTTGGTCATAGAATGGCTTGGGTTGGAAGGAACGTCAAAGATCTAGTTCTAGCTTTCCCAGAATTTTTTGGGTTTGATTTTGCTTCCTCATGCTAAGGGTGGTTGTAACTAGTGAAAATCAAATTTGATTAAACATCATTCCATTTAGTGAAGAATGACTATCCCTATCTGAAAATTCATTACTGATGTATGTTTTAGGCTTTGGGAAGTTAAACCATGTAAAACAGCAACTTAGGTAATAATAAAATCTTTGTTCTTCTATGTTCAAATATTTGAGGGCACAAAGGAGTTTTCCACCAAGAAGACAACAAGGGCATCTGTCTTGCAGAAAGGACTCTCTGCATGTTCTCAAGCACGCAGTTTTTGAAACAAACAGGAGTTGGAAGCCACCAATGCTTCTAGAAAACCATGATGTAGATGCTGTCATTAAAATCTATTGGGACAATTCCCACTTCTACAAGCTGTTTAGAAGGGAGAGGTGACGAAGGAGAACAGGAGGCACGGCCTTCCAGAATGGGAAAGGAATAGAGTGTAAAGAGCTATCTCTAAAGAATGGCAATGAGAAAATTGAAAGCCTGTGGGTGAGAGGCTAAGACTGAAGCCATTTGCTTCAGAGACTTCAAGCAGGTAAAACTGCACTGGGGAAGGAGACTGAAGAAAAGAAAAGTGAAGAAAAGCGACCAGAAAAGCTCTTGTTTTCTAGAGTTTTTCTGGAGCCAGCAGCAGTGCTGTGCCTGGGCTAGCAACTGGCAGCTTGTGGGAGGGCTCCTGACTCAACAGGGGCAGAGCTGACACTGCCTGCTCTTTATCTCTGGTAGTTGACCTTGATCAATTTGCTGCGTGGATAAAGAGAGACCTGGGAGGGCGGGAACCAGTTCCTGCCCACACAACACAGGAGGTGTGAAAAGCTGTTCTGAGCACCCAGGGTGGAAGTAGTCAGTGTCTGAGGGCTGCCTGCTCTGCCCACTCAATAAGGCAGTGGTGGGAGTGGACGCTGTGTTTTGTGTCAGCACGGGTGAGTGCTCTTGTTTCTTGTTTTTTTTTCTCAGGTAACTTGCTCTCCTGTTGCCAGGCTCTACAGCCGATGCTTCAGAACATGGTCCTCACCAGGAAACGGGCTTCCCACGCGAAGACTGTGGTAACCCAGACAGAGGGTCTGCTCTGTAATGTGGCAGTTCAGGTTTCTGGCTGCCGGGAGTGCCTCGGCCTGCTACTGCCAGGGGAGGATGGAAAGGATGTGACTTGTGTGCGGTGTGAGCAGCTAGATGAGCTGCTCAGCCTTGTGGTGGAGCTTAGGCAGGAGGTAGATAGATTGCGGACCATCAGAGAATGCGAGCGGGAGATTGACTGGTGGAGTGACTCTCTGCGAAAAAGGCAGAGAGATGGCACTTCCCAGACTGAGGGAGCATTGGGAGTAATGGCCCCTCTCTCTCACCATAGTCAAGCGGGGAGAGGCAGCTTGAGAGAAGAGGAGGAATGGCAGCAGGTCTCAGCCCGGTGTCGCAGGCAACCCCCATCCCGACCTACCTCGGCTCCCCTGGTCCCTCTCTGTAACAGGTATGAAGCCCTGAAACTAGAGGGAGAGGCGAGTGATGAGGACATGGGAGCGCTGCTGCCAAGCTTGCCCAAGGTGAGGTGGACGGCCCCACATTTGAAGACTGCCTCCTCCAAGAAAGAAAGGAGGGTGATAGTTGTGGGCGACTCTCTTCTGAGAGGAACAGAGGGTCCAATATGTCAGCCTGACCCTACCCACAGGGAGGTGTGCTGCCTTCCTGCGGCCCGGGTCAGGGACATTTCTAGAAAACTCCCCAGCCTTATCCGCCCCTCTGATTATTACCCATTATTGGTAGTTCAGGCTGGCAGTGATGGGATTGCTGATAGAAGCCTGAGGATTATAAAGAATGATTTTCAGAGGCTGGGGAAGTTAGTTGATGGAGCGGGCATACAAGTAGTGTTTGCCAGTATTCCTTTGGTGGCAGGGACAAACACTGAGATAACCAGAAAAAGCCGCCTTATAAATACATGGCTGAGAGGCTGGTGCAAACGCAAAAATTTTGGTTTCTTTGATCATGGGGCGGTCTACTCGGCACCTGGCCTGAGGTCGACTGATTTGGAGACTGATGTCTCCAAAAGGGAAACGGATACTTGCCCAGGAGCTGGCGGGACTTATAGAGAGGGCTTTAAACTAGATAGGAAGGGGGAAGGGGTTAAAGCCAGGCCTGCTAAAGATCGGCCTGGGGAAGTGGTATTGGGATTAGGAGAGAGGCGAGGGGCTCAGCTGAGGTGCATCTACACTAATGCACGCAGCATGGGCAATAAGCAAGAAGAGTTGGAAGCCATGGTGCGGCAGGCAAACTATGACCTAGTTGCCATAACAGAAACATGGTGGGATTGCTCCCATGACTGGAGCGCTGCAATAGATGGCTACAAACTCTTCAGGAGGGACAGGCAAGGAAGGAGGGGTGGTGGTGTGGCTCTCTATGTTAGGGAATGCTTTTCTGCTATTGAGATTGTGAGTGGGGATGATAACGTTGAATCCCTATGGGTAAAGATCAGAGGAAGGGCTGACAAGGCAGACATCCTGGTGGGCGTCTGTTATAGACCGCCAAACCAGGATGAAGTGACAGATGAGGTATTCTACAAGCAGCTGGCACGAGCTGCACGGTCGTCAGCCCTTGTCCTCATAGGGGACTTCAACTTCCCCGACATATGCTGGGAGTACAACACAGCGCATAAGAAGCAGTCTAGGAGGTTTTTGGAGTGTGTAGAGGATGCCTTCCTGATGCAGCTGGTAAGAGAGCCCACGAGAGGAACTGCCCCGCTAGACCTACTGTTTGCAAACAGGGAAGGTCTGGTGGGAGATGTGGAGGTTGAGGGCTGCCTTGGACAGAGTGACCATGAAATGATAAATTTCTCGATTCATGGTGGAGTTTGGAAGGGGAATAGTAAAACTGCTACCTTGGACTTCCAGAGGGCGGACTTCGAATTGTTCAAGAGACTGGTAGGGGGAGTCCCCTGGCATTCAGTCTTAGCAAACAGAGGGGTCCAGGAGAGCTGGTTGCTCTTCAAGAAGGAAGTCTTAAGGGTGCAGGAGCAGGCGGTTCCCCTGAGACACAAAATGAGCAGGCGGGGAAGAAGACCAGCGTGGATGAATAGGGAGCTATTCTTGAGGCTCCGGGAGAAAAAGAGAATCTACCGCCTGTGGAAGGAGGGACGGGCAACTGAGAATGAATACAAGGAAGCCGTTAGGATGTGTAGAGGTGAAATCAGAAAGGCAAAAGCCCAGCTTGAATCTAACCTGGGTGCTGGGGTGAAAAGGAATAAGAAACTCTTTTATAAATACATTAACAGTAAGAGGAGGACAAAGGAGAATATCCACTCTTTGCTGGATGATGCTGGGAATGTGACCACTGAGGATAAGGAAAAGGCAGAGGTTCTGAATGCTTTCTTTACGTCTGTCTTTAAAGGTCAGACCAGTTATCCTCGGGGTACTCCTCTCTCTGACCTGGTAGTCTTGCCTGGGGAGCATGCTAAACCCCCTGTGATTCTGGAAGAAACAGTCAGAGGCTTACTACTCCAACTGGACTGCCACAAGTCCATGGGGCCGGATGAGATCCACCCGAGAGTGCTGAGGGAACTGGCGGGGGTGATAGCCAAGCTGCTTTCCATCATCTACCAGCGCTCCTTGTTGACTGGTGAGGTCCCGGAAGACTGGAGGCTTGCCAACGTGACTCCCATTTACAAGAAAGGTTGTAAGGAGGATCCGGGGAACTACAGGCCTGTTAGCCTGACCTCGGTTCCAGGGAAGGTTATGGAACAGATTGTCTTGAGGGAGATCATGCGGCATGTGCGGGATGGCCGGGGGATCAGGCCTAGCCAGCATGGGTTCATGAAAGGCAGGTCCTGTTTGACCAACCTGATCTCCTTTTATGATATAGTGACCCATCTGCTGGATGAGGGAAAGGCTGTTGATGTGGTCTACCTAGACTTCAGCAAAGCCTTTGACACTGTCTCCCATGGTATTCTCCTGCAGAAGCTGGCAGCCCGTGGCTTGGACGGGTACATTCTTGGATGGGTAAGGAACTGGCTGGAGGGCCGGGCTCAGAGAGTGGTGGTGAATGGAGTTAAATCCAGCTGGCGACCGGTCACGAGTGGTGTTCCCCAAGGGTCGGTGCTGGGGCCTGTCCTCTTCAATATCTTTATTGATGACCTGGATGAGGGCATTGAGTGCGCCCTCAGTAAGTTCGCAGACGACACCAAATTGGCTGGGAGTGTGGATCTGCCTGGGGGTAGCGAGGCCCTGCAGAGGGATCTGGACAGGCTGGAGAGCTGGGCTGAAGCCAGGGGGATGAGGTTCAACAAGACCAAATGCCGAATCCTGCACTTTGGCCACAACAACCCCAGGCAGCGCTATAGGCTTGGGGCGGAGTGGCTGGAGGACTGTGTGGAGGAAATGGACCTGGGGGTGTTGATTGATGCTCGGCTGAACATGAGCCGACAGTGTGCCCGGGTGGCCAAGAAGGCTAATGGCATCCTGGCTTGCATCAAAAACAGTGTTACTAGCAGGAATAGGGAGGTAATTGTCCCCCTGTATTCTGCACTGGTGAGGCCGCACCTCGAGTATTGTGTTCAGTTTTGGGCCCCTCATTGCAAGAAAGACATTGAGGCCCTGGAACGTGTTCAGAGGAGGGCTACGAAGCTGGTGAGGGGCCTGGAGCACAGGCCTTATGAGGAACGGCTGAAGGAGCTGGGATTGTTCAGCCTGGAGAAGAGGAGGCTCAGGGGAGACCTTATAGCTCTCTATAACTTCCTGAAGGGAGGTTGTGGTGAGCTAGGGGTCAGCCTTTTCTCTCGTGTAGACAGTGATAGAACTAGAGGCAATGGTTTCAAACTGCTCCAGGGGAGATTCAGGCTGGACATTAGGAAATATTACTTCTCGGAAAGGAATGCACTGCACAAGGAGGTGGTGGAGTCACCGAACATGGATGCGTTCAAGAGACGTTTGGATGTTGTGTTGAGGGATAGGATTTAGCTGGGGAGTATTGGTGATGGTTGGACTGGATGATCTTTTAGGTCTTTTCCAACCTTGATAATTCTGTGATTCTGTGAAAATGCAGCACTCGACACTTGGTCTTGTTGAACTTCATCCCACTGGCCTCAGCTCAGCTGTCCAGCTGGTCCAGATGCCAATGAAGGGCCTTGCTACCCCCAGGGAAATTAACAGTTCCTCCCAGCTTGGTGTCATAGAATTGCTCTGGTTGGAAAAGACCTTAAACTTCAATGAGTCCAACCACATCCAAACAGTTTTTAAAAACATCTAGGGATGGTGACTCAACCACCTTCCCGGGGAGCCTATTCCAGTGCTTAACAACCCTTTCTGTAAAGAAGTGTTTCCAGATATCCAACCTAAACTTCCCCTAGTGCAACTTGAGGCCATTTCCCCTTGTCCTGTCACCAGTGAGAAGAGACCAGCCCTGCTCTCACTACAATCGCCTTTCGGATATTGGAAGAGAGCAATAAGGTCTCCCATCAGCCTCCTTTTCCCCAGACTAAACAGCCCCAGTTCCTTCAGTTGCCCATAAACTTACTGAGGGTGTGCTCAATCAACTCATCCAGATCATCAATAAAGATATTAAAGAGGGCTAGCCCCAATATCAACCCCTGGGAATACCACTCATCATCAATCACCAGCTGGATTTAACTTCATTCATCACCAACTCTGGTCCCAGAACTCCACCCAGTTCTTTACTCAGCAAATATTCCTGTCTAAGCCATGACCAGCCAGCTTCTCCAGAACACTGTGGGAAACATCAAAGGCTTTAATAAAATCTGGGTAAATTATATCCACAGCCTTTCCTTCATTCAGTGTGTCACCCAGTCATTGAAGAATATGAGGTTGGTCAAGTAGGACCTGCATTTCACGAACCCATGCTGGCTAGGCCTGATTCCCTAAGTGGTCCCCCATATGCCCTATGATCCCACTCCAGATGGTCTATTCCACAACAGAACAGTGTCACAAAAATGATCAAAGAGTTGGAACACCTGTCCTTCAAGGACAGGCTGAGAGAGCTGGTACTGTTCAGTCTGGAGAAGAGGAGGCTCTGGAGAGACCTAAGAGCAGCTTTTCAGTACCTAAAAGGGGGCCACAAGAATGAAGGGGACAGACTATTTAGCAGATCTGCTGTGTGAGGAAAAGGGGAATTAGCTTCAAACTAAAAGAGGGTAGATTCAGACTGGACATAAGGAGAAAGTTATTTATTATTTACAATAAGGTTGGTGAGGTACTGGGACAGGTTGGCAAGGTACATGGTGAAATGCCCCATCCATGGAGACATTTAAGGTCAGGCTGGACAAGGATCTGAGCTGTAGGTGTCCTTGTTCTGTACAGGGGAGTTGGACTAGATAACTTTTAAAGGTCCCTTCCAACTCAAAAGTGTCTATGATTCTACAATTCATATGCACTTCAGTGTCAGATGTGATTTTGTCAGACACCCCCCCCCCGCTGCCATTTGTCACAGCAACAAAATGTAGCAGAATATCAGCAGTGAAGTCCATCAACTACTGCCCTACCACCAAAATACCCTTCTGACATCATGGGACAAAATAATAATACAGGAGGTGTTACTTTTGGAGTAGCTCTCATATATTCTTCCCATGTAACATAAAACTTCATGGTACTGAAATGATGGTCAAAACTGCAATTCAATTTTGTATTTTTTTTTAATTCATGCATAAAATGTAATTTTCAGAAAAAGAGTATGTTTTATAGCAAAACACATGTTTTAGTGATGACTTTGAAAAGCACTGTAGTTAAGAAGCAGATAGCATTATGAAAGTATTCATATTGCTGAAAAAAAATAACATTTCAAGCATTTTCTTTAATATTTGCAGTCAAATTTTGTACTTGGTGAAAAGTAGATAATTATGACAGTTTTATTTAAGGATAAAAAATTTTATGAACATGGGGGAAAAAGCGAGAATGGAAAAATCTTTATTATGTTAAACAAACAAAGTTGCAAGCTTTGAAATCTTGTAGAACCTTCCAGATAAACCACATCAAATCAAAATTAGTCTGAATCATTTACAACTAATTTCTCACCATATGATGTTAGCTATGAAGTGTGCTTCCTGTGTTTACCAAGATGAATCAGTCTACATCTGACCTTTCTAGTAATGGCAAGACCTCTGAAGAAACTGAAGAATGTTTTATTGCAAAACCCAACAAATTGATTTCAATATATGACTTTTTTCTAAAAGTTAGTGTTCAGATATAGAGCTCAGAAGTGCTTTTTGTGGAGAGATGGGAGAGAAAAGCTGTTACTCATTATAAAATAACTTAAAATAAAACACAAGATGTCCATGATACCATTCATTTGATCAGAAGTCTATACTTCGGTTGAGTGTTTTGGAGTTCTTGGAAGCCATAAGATTTTGAAAACTAGTCATGATATGTTTTCTTTTTTCTTCACCAAATCTGCTTTTATTTTTTTCGATGTGTTGAGTCCCAGAAGCAGAATTCTGCAGCTGTTTCCAGTGCTGCAGAAACAGTTTTTCCTGCTGTCATGGTTTTAGCACAAACCTGAAAGATATTACCTAAGCTGACAAATGTTAGCATGTAATGTCTAAATACATAAGGCCTTTTCCACCACAGCAATTCCAATGTGGTGTAAATATAGGATATATTAGTACACTTTTTTTGCCACCAAGATAGTACTGGTATGTAGTTTTTTCTTTCAGCTGTGGAAGTCCAGTGCAGGAAGCTAGACTTCTGCATCTATCCTCATTCCTTTAAGCATACATAGAGCAATCAAGGATCTAGCATTATAAACTCAGCTTTTACATTTATTTATCCTTATCCTAATTATAATAAATCATTGCAGTGAAAAATTGCAGTGCTGCTCCCACACCTACTCATGGGTATGACCAAATTCTTCCTTTTGTTGGAATTTCTGCTCGTTAATTAAAGAGGCAGCCAGGGTGAGATGCTTTATAGTCACTACCCTGAATAATGGTCAAACTGAACTGAGTAATGATACATGGTGCCTGCAGAATGATGCAAGATGACAAAATACTTGCAAGCAACAGTTGTATTTGGAGTGAGAATACAGAATTTCTGACTGACAAATTAGTGTCTAACACTCTTACAAGGTGACTGCTTTTCCTTCCTATGAAAACAGTTCAGCCATCAAAATCAACTCAGCTACTGAGTTGGCTTAAATAAATGCAGATTAGACTGAATTTAACTTAGACAAATCACCCAAATAAGCAAGCTGGTACCATGGGACTTACAGAAATACCATCTGTTACCATTGTTGCGTTATTTTTTGCTGGTATTTTGAAGCAAAATAGTGAACTTAAATCTTAGTCTCATTAAAGAAATTAGAGGAGATGATGGTGCTTTCACTGAAATCAGCACATA
This sequence comes from Perdix hodgsoniae, assembly GCA_035772895.1. Taxonomy (NCBI): domain Eukaryota; kingdom Metazoa; phylum Chordata; class Aves; order Galliformes; family Phasianidae; genus Perdix; species Perdix hodgsoniae. The sequence goes on from JAPSGF010000034.1 coordinate 2,185,314, forward strand.
AAATTCAACCCCAAGTATGTACTCCTTTGAAGATATGACTTGGAAATGCATATTCTTTGAAGCCTGTTTTAATCACAGCTGTCTTAAAACACATGCAAATAGCTATGTATGTAATTAACATGTTAACATATGTTATATGTTATAAAAAATACATTACACACTACCTGGCTTTGCTGGTCTTATATTTTCAACTGCGATTTCTGCTTAAGGCTTCATACATGCTGAAATATTTCAGATGAAGTATTATTAAGCACAAGAAAACTTCCTCTCAACTGTGTCAGCACTTGGATTCAAAAATCATTATGTATCCCTTCCAACTTTGGGTATTCTACGGTTCTAAAGCCACAAAACCCACAGTTCACTCATTTCTGCACCCCATTGGTGAGGCCAAGCCAGGTCTCACTGACAACTCAGCTTTGTTCTGACACAAGAGATCAAGAACTACGGTCCGGCCCTAATTTGAAGTTCATCTCTATTATATATTGACAATTTTTCTTAGTTCCACTGGAACGTTTAACCCTAGACTTTTATATATATAAATAAATAAAATTTAAAATCATGTGTCTGTAGTATTTGAAATTGCTAAGATGTCACATGAACATCATTAAATGTATAAATAGCTGCCAAGCTGTGCACTAACTGGTTGTCACTGATGCACAGGGTTTTTCTTCCCTGGGTACATGACTTTGCATCTCATTTTGTACTTCATGCTGGTCCATTTCACTTTTCTGCCAAAGTTTCTCTAAACGCACAACCATCTTTTGTACATGGACATATTTTAGCACAGATATTTTTTTCTTAAAACAACAAAACAAAATCATGATGCATGATAAATTTTGCTTAATAAGCAAAGAATCTGCAACTAAGTGGACGAAACATACCAAAGGTAAAAAAAGAGGGCCATTCTTAGTTTAGAGAGAAAGACAGAGTTAAATAATCATCCTACAGTTTAGAAGTCTGTGATAAGGAGTCTCCATGTATTCATATACGGATCAGGGAATTTCTTCTTGTTTGAATGAAGAAAATCTTTTCAGAACATTCTGGTATGGTGTTTAAATATACATTTGCAGCTTTAAAGAAAAGGTAGATTGTGCTGTGAAGAGCCGGGAAAAAAATAAAATAAAAAAGGTGGCTAGGGATGCTTTGCTCTCCTCTGATCAGTTAAAAATCAGAGATAATTCAGCTTCTTTGTGACTTATTTCAGTTAGATATAGCATTATCTAGTGGGAATTTCTGCCCCTTGTTAAAAGGGAAAAAAATTAAAAGAAAAACACTCTACAGACATATAGATACAAACTGTATCTATGCAGCTGTGGGATGTCTCCTGTTCCATCTCCTGCCACCAACACCTAGAGAAGGCAAGAGTCAAAGATGTGCATAGGAAATCAAAAAAGTGTGATTTTCATAGCTGAGGAAAAAGTGTGCAGACCATGAGGAACATTTTCAATTATTTTGGTGACATTCACCATGGCTGTATTACACGGCAGATTAGAAGCTAGAGAATCAGTTGAAGAATCAGTGTATACAATACACTCAAAGAAAAAAAATAGTTGGCTGTGTTTAAGGAGCAGAAATAACAAAAGGATTTAAAGAAATAAATCAAAAGCAAAGTAAAATGGGATGTGCATTTGCACATTCCCTCACTCAAAGTCAAACTAGTGTGCTGAGCAATGTGTTGTTGCAAATGTGCACCATGCTACCAGGCCTCCATACAGACACGGCAGTCAAACACAGAGGAGTAAAAGGCAAATAATTCATTTTTTTGTTGTCTGTTCTGATCAATCAGCATAATTAATCTAGCTCTCAGACTGGCCCTAATGAAGATAAGGTAGCCAAAATGGTTTCGCTGAGGCAAACAGGGGCCTGGGAAATGAAACAAATTGTAATCTGAATCAGAGCCCATTACAGAACAAATGTACTTAATTCTCTCTCAGCAGAAACCACTAGAAACCCTAGAAGGTGACTGTAGCCACAGGAAAAATAGGATGTCCAGAAGGTTGAAAAGCTTGGATTTATAAAACAGTTTTGCAGTACACAGTAGAACTTACATTAACCAAGAGAAAAAAATATCCCATTTCGTGCTGAAATGGGTCTCGGTCTTATTACAATCTCTATCTCCCTGAATAAAGTTCTCTAGTAGGCAGAATTCTAGTTTCTAATCTGAGTCAACGACTCAGTCTGTGACCTTTGGCTAATCACTTGACCTTCCTCTGAATCTGTCAAGCCAGCTGGAAAATTGGGTGAAAATATTCCTCACTGGAAATCAGATTCTGTACATAAGATGAGTCTTTGTTCAGGAAAAATAAATAAATAAACAAACTACAGAAAGAAAATAAATTATTATTTATCCTGAACTCCGGGCTAGAAGGCCAAAGCAATAATGATATGATGCTTGTCCCATACATACCATGATATTGTGTAAGGCTGTCCATGTAAATAAATTGTCTATAGTTACTTTGTAAGCAAAGTTTACTCATTCATATATAAGTTTGAAAAGAGTTTGGTGCTGTCAGTTTAATCAGCATTTATAAAATGAGTTTTCTCAGTATTTGGAACAACCTTGCAGAATGAAGAAATTTTAAGTTGAATAAAATTACGTAATTCATAACAAGGCTCTAAACTCATTCCCAAATAAAATGAGAAAAAACAGTTCCCAATATTTATTGAAATTAGAAAAAATAACTCCTCAAAAAATCCTTTAACGTAGTTATTAAATGTTCAGAAAAAAAACACAAACACAGAGTTGTAGGGGTTGGAAGGGACTTCCAGAGATCATCGAGTCCAACCCCCTGCCGAAGCAGGTTCCCTACACGAGGTCGCACAAGTGGGTGTCCAGGTGGGTCTTGAGTATCTCCAGAGAAGGAGACTCCACAACCTCCTGAGCAGCCTGTTCCAGTGCTCCGTCACCCTCACCATAAAGAAGTTCTTACGCACATTTGTGCGGAACTCCCTATGCTCCAGTTTCTGGCCATTTCCCCTTGTTCTGTCTCCACACACTGCTGAAAACAGTCTGGCCTTGCCATTCTGCCCCCCACTCCTTAGATATTTATAGACCTGGATCAGGTCCACTCTCAGTCTTCTTTTCTCAAGGCTAAACAGACCCAGTTCATTTAGCCTTTCTTCACAGAGGAGATGCTCCAGGCCCTTCACTATCTTTGTGGCCCTCCACTAGACTTTTTCCAAGAGATCCCTGTCACACAGTACTCCAGATGAGGCCTCACCTCCCTCGACCTGCTGGCCACACTCTTTTTAATGCACCCCAGAATGCCATTGGCCTTTTTGGCCACAAGAGCACACTGCTGGCTCATGGCCAACCCATCGTCCACCTGGACACCCAGGTCCCTCTCCACAGAGCTCCTCTCCAGCAAGTCATCCCCCAGCCTGTACTGGTGCATGCAATTATTCCTCCCCAGATGCAAGACTCCATACTTGCTTTTGTTAAACCTCATCTGGTTTCTTACTGCCCAGCTCTCCAGCCTGTCCAGGCCTCACTGAATGGCAGCACAGCCTTCAGGCATGTCAACCAATCCTCCCAACTTCGTATCATCAGCAAACTTGCTGAGGGTGGCCACTCTCCCCTCATCAAGATCATTGATGAAGATGTTAAACAAGACAAGACCCAGCACCAACCCCTGAGGAACACCGCTAGTTACAGGTCTCCAACCGGACTCTGCACTGCCAACGATGACCCTCTGCGCTCTGCCAGTCAACCAGTTCTCAACCCATCTAACTGTCTACTCATCTATCCCAGCTGTGTTATAAGGATGTTGTGGGAGACAATATCAAACGCCTTGTACAAGTAACGTATGCAAGATCATCTACTCTTCATTAGTTACTATATCATAGTTGGCTGACAGAAGCAGATTTTAAAATATTCTGTTCCAAATATGCTCTTAGACTCTGTTTTAATTTGTGAACAGAGAATCTAGCATGCCTTGATTTTGTTATGCATGTTGTTTGAGATGTCTATAGATACAGAAGAGGAAAATGAATATAGCCAAAAAAAAGACTATTCTAGCCAACAAAAACTTTTGCTCTTTTATTATGCTTCCTTTAGCTGTCACATTCTTCTTCCCTTTTATAAAAGTGAAAACACTGAAATTTGATGCAGAGAAAAAAATAAAAGTATTGAAAATACTAGCAAAAAAAAAAAAAGACTAATTTTTATGTTGTTGGCAGGAACTGAAACAATTCATTTCAGCTCAGATCCCCTTTAATTTCTGAGAATATGGTTTTCCTGGATCCTTTATAACAGTTTCAGTGTGGACATTGGACCAGATTATATTTCTTTTTGAACACGAGTAGTTAGGTCAAAAGGATCTACTTAGAAATGTGGGAAGTTTGTCTCTAGGGACAGAAAAAAACATTGAAAATATTTTGATGCTGATGAAATTATCATCACTGAGTATTTGCCCTGGATATACTGGATAGAATAGTTCAAGGCAAAATATATCAAAGTTCATCAGCAACATACCTGAGAGAAACATTTGAGAATTCAACTTCTATACCAGACCAATCAGACAAAGTCAAACATTGATAATATATCCGGCTAAAAGTCTTTGAAAATGTAGATTGAATTGATGGAATACAGTAAAGAAGTTCAGGTGCTTTCTTAGGTTCAAAGTGAATATGGCCAATCATCCACTTTCATTCATTCCAGTATTGTCTGACAAGAGTAATGCTCAATCTATTTGACCAAACATCCTTGTACTCCCAGCTAACTGAGAACAGAGTTCTCTCTAGCCCAAGATATTTACATATGAGTAAGATTCTACATTCCCCGAAGTTAATGCATTCTGTCACAACAGAATGAGAAGGACCATAATTGCAGGCAAAAAAAAAAATAATAAAAATTCAGGATCTTATCTGAGAAATTTCACAGGGCTAGACTGAAGTGTGAACATTCAACAGTTTCTCAACCAGCTTGGTTCACAGTTTCAATATTAACCTTATTCCAGACATAGTTTGTTGAACTAATATATAATATGAGACATTGTCCACTCTTACAGAAATGTATTAATGTATTGACCATAATAGTCTAATATTTAAGAAGGCTTTATCTCCCTCAATAACCATCTCTAACTTTTAACAGTAAATCTCTATGTTGGTCTCTTAATAAGTCCATAACTAGTTATTAAACACAGATAAAGTAGTTCAAATTGCATACCTTTCTACTACCTTTATTTGCTAGCTAAGCAGCTGAATCTGCTTGGATTCTATGAAGTAGACAAGCCTCATCTAGTTAGCATTCTGATTCTATTCTTCAAGCACATATGTATTTTGAAGAATATGGAAAACTCCTGCATTTATTTTTATTTACTTTTTTGTTAAAGGAAACAAAATTCAATTTCAACTTTATTTAATGGGAGAGTTAATATTTTAAAAAGATGACCTTGATTGCAAGGTGGAAATTATCTACAACTTGCCTTGTCCTCTCTACAATATAAAATATATAGTTGCTGTATATAGTACTGAGAAGCAAAAATTCTTTAATGTTCTCACAGAAGTTTACTAACAAAATACTGTGTATTAACATAAAAGTTCATTTGGTACCACTGAAAACCACTGAATACTATATTATTTCCTCCTTTCTTACACATTCAAAAATGTGATCATATCTTGATTAACCTTCCTATAATGAATATATTCACAGTAGCCTAATAGAAAAAAATGTAACTCTGACTCCAAGCAATCAAAACCATTTCCAATCAATTAGATCCCTCAAGGTATGTAACAGCCATCATACGTGTGACATTTAAGAACTGAACTGCTCTTTGGGGTTTCTTTGCAGTTTGTAACATGCACACACTTCACTGTGTGTTGAGAAGTTATATATCCATCCAGTCCATTACAACTATCGTGATGTTAGGAGAAAAAATATATATAATAATAAATAAAATAAATAAATGACAAATGTCTCATCTGCAACTGCTGTTACTGGGGCTGTGCTTCTGGTAGTCGCTGCAGGAACCTAAGTTGTTGAAGCTTGAGTGCTAATTCTTTTTTTCTTATTCCTTCTCAGTTAACTTAATTGCAGTATGTGATCTCCTTTCACCCGTACCTGACCTTAAAAAGCACATGCTTTTTGCATGTAACTTGTTTTGTAACTCAGTTTCTGACAACGTTGCACACATACAAGACTGCTGCTCACTGACTAGGTTGGGTTCCAAGGTGTCAGTGCCACCAGAAGACCCATCATTTTCTCATAGAATCACAGAACTGCTCAGGTTGAAAAAGACCTTAAAGACCATCAAGACCAACCACAACCTAACTAACTCTAAAAACCCTCAGCTAAATCATGTCCCAGAGCACCACATCCAAACAGTTTTAAACACATCCAGGGATCAACTACTTCCCTGGGGAGCCTATTCCAGTGCTTAACAACCCTTTCTGTAAAGAAGTTTTTCCTGATATTGAACGTAAACCACACCTGGTGCAACTTGAGGCCATTTCCCCTCATCCTGTCACCAGTGAGAAGCTACCAGCCCCGCTCTCACTGCAATCACCTTTCAGATATTCAAAGCATTAAGGTCTCCCCTCAGCCTCCTTTTCCCCAGACTAAACAGCCTCAGTTCCTTTAGTCACTCCTCATAGGTCATATTCTTTAAGTCCTTCACTAACCTTCTTGCCCTTCTTTGAGGTTCTGGAGCCAGTTCAGTGTCCTTTCTGTTTTGAGATGCCCAAAACTGAACACAGTACTCATTCCTGACCCTTTCTTCAAGGCGGTTTGTATAGAGAAAAAAATCCTCACTCCCTGTGCAATTTAACGTGTGTGACTCATGTGACTGGGTGTTTCTTACAAAGAAGTAAAGTTTGATTTATAAAAAGAAAAAAAAAAGAAAAAAGATGAATATAATCACAGCTAATGAGCTTCAAGAGATTAATCTTCTCATGCTCAGGCAATGAGAGCAACCATGGTTACAGAAATAATATCATTCAATATAATTACTTTGGGGAATACTTTAGCTCCTTAGATCAGTCCCTAACTTCTCCACAAGTATTTAGCATTCCATATAAATTCTTGGTATTTGCAAGTCACAATTCATGATGTGCTTCAGCAAGGTGTTTAAACCTATACATATTTTCAGAAAGGTAAATTATCTCAATGAATTTGAATCAGAACTTGTACCCATTTAAATTCAGCTTGCAGAATCAGACATTTACGTACTATTCTTCAGACAGGCAGTCTAAAGAACTCTTGGTATGGTAAAAGTAAACTGGCATGAGAAAGTTAAATAAATGTGATTAGTCCTCCTATAATACAGTAGAAAGGACAGCTTTGTCTCCAAGTAACAGAAGAAAAGCATTCTCATTGTTAGAGTGGCCATTCCTACCATTCTACAAAACAAAGTAATGAACAATGAAAACCTATATGATGTTCAAAACCTAGGTCATGGATCTATTTTTGAAGTTTCCCTCACTTGTTTTTGTAAAAGGGTTTTGGTTTACTATTACAAAAAACAACACAGAGATAGGATGGACATATCCCACTTATGTTTCACCACAGATGACTATAGCTATCAACAAATCATTTGGAAAAGATCCTCTGAATGAGGATACCAACTAAAGATGAACGGAAGCAAGGTTTGAATTATGTTGATAACAGAATGAAATAGCTTTAGCATCAGAAGCCATCCTTATCAGTAGAAAACAAGCACCTTCAAATTGTCAGGTCATTCTACACTCTATGTTCCTCAGTTTCTAGCTGATGATGAAGTAAGGGGAACTCTCCCTGAGCAATATTTTCAGCAGTGCCAGGACCTATTTCCATCAGGTAGCAATGATAGTGTTCATCATTCCAGTTTTATCACCTCTCAGGTGAATTAGAGCAAAGCTATGCTCGTCAGCTGGTGGCCTTTGGTGCACATCAAAGCACTGATACAAATACAGTGAGAAAGACAACACACAATCCCTTTGTTCCTTTGACACAAAGAAATTTTCTGCATTATAAAGTATATTGGTGAATTCCATGAACTTGATCTAATATTGCAGAATGCTCTCCCAGAGAAAAGAAGGACCTCACAAACTTTCCCAAAATGCAAACTGCACTCTGCTTTCTTGACTTCAAACTTATTATTCCTCCACATATCTTCCAAACTAAAGAACACCACTCGGCTCATTTTCCCTAGAGGGAAAGACAAGACTAAATACAAGTCAAATGTCAGTCCTAATGTTTAATTCAGTACACAGTTGCATTACAGACTGCACAGTTACTAATGAGACTAGACTTTAGCACTTTAAAAAAAGCTGTTTTTAAGAAGTGCTCCACATAATAACAACACTCCTAAGCCCTTGGTGATTCAAAAAGTCCAAAAAATACACTAAATGGAAGTGAGATAAGAGAAGTTCCATGCTCTCCATATCAATTTAACATCTATTGAGAAGTTTATGCATTTTCAGATTATGTCAGGGCGCCATTTGTCTATTTGGCATGAATTCTATAGAAAGCTTTTCTTTTCATCCTGTGAATGGATCTGATGCTCTATTAGTACAGGGGACTCAACAGAAGCAGCCATATAGTACTACCCATGCATTTAAAAATACAGTGTACTTCGTCAGATGTCAAAGGAGCTTACCCACTATCAAACAGGATCTGATCATAACACACAGCCATACTGAAATTGAGTAGAAATAAATCTATAGCAACATCATCATCATGCATTCATTCTGAATTTAGATCGCTGTCTAGAGTGCAGAGTTTAGTTCTGCTTATTTTCAATTTTAGTTTATTTGCAGTGATGAAAATCGTGACAGGAATTTTACATGGACAAGATCACTGAAATAAAAGTATGTTTCAAACATTTGAATATTTTCAATTACAGGCTTTATTCCTCAATATATTGTGATAAGGTTGTTTTTAATGAGATAAACATAATTAATAGTGAAACAGCCAAATAAATCACCTCCAGGTGATCCTACAGAAATTGAAAGTTTTTTCTTTTTTAATTTGTTTTTCTGGGCATTGTTTTCTGATAATCACACTGAAAGGAAGAGAAAGGGCACATTAGACCTTTCAGATATGAATGTTGAATTCATCTCTTCATTTTGAAGTCTATTCTCGTTTATGGCAACTATGAAAAACCTACTGATGCTAATCTCAGTTCTGCATCTGCTTTGACAGAATAGTTGTCCTTTTTCATGGCTTGTTCTAAAATCAGGATCAGTACATTTATGAATTGTTAGAAGCTTCGTTTAAAAAAAATGATAACATTAAAAGGACACAATCATAATTTTTGTACTGCAGTTCTCATCAATAAAATTTATATTTTAACTTACTGAAGAATAGATTCCTTTCTGCTAACTAGTCAGCATTATTTATGGCACAGTTTACATGGGACAGACTTACTGCACTGACAAATCATCTCATTTAAAAAAGTGTCCAGAAGTTCCCTTGTTTTAAAAGTTACAAATCATGCCAATTATTCATTGCTTGCATGTAATACTTTCATGACACACAATATAAATTTGTTCATAAAAATAAAACGTAGTACCCTTCTTCAACCTTTACCCTTTACTGAGAAGGTGACATGATTGTGGGTAAGGGTTATAGGCCTGAGTTTTTGCAGGTCGATGTGCTCATACTGAAAGTAATGCAGGAAATCAGTGCTGTATCTAGGCAATGTATAAAGTGTTAATATTTCAGCACTGAATAACACCATTCTGAGTCATGTAGTTTTTCTAGAGGGGCACTTAGTCTGAAACTCCTCCTCCCAGAAGAGTTTTATATTCATTTTGGAAAGTGAATGAGTACCACCAATTCATGTATACGTTCCTCATTCTCTGAAACAGCACAGTGGGCTAGTTGAATCTTATAATATCTATTCCCAACCAAATACACATCTTCAGCAGTTGTTTTATCTGCGCCACATAAGTAAATAGTGGTGGAGTTCACTTCTACTAAGGTGGAATTATGGGTCCAGATACAGAGAACCATCTTTTTCATCTATTTTGCAAGTTTCATTCTGTGATGGTTGTTTTCTCTGCTAAACCCAGAGGCCCAACTTTCAACATGCCAAAAATCTGCATATTGTATTATATGAACAAAACTCCAAGAGTAATGCCTCTTATTTTATTATGTTGGCTGACTGTATCAGAAGTAAATGTTGGTGGCATGGCAGTAGAGGCTGAATCTTTCCACCAATATTACATTACATATTGCTGTCGTGTGACAGATGGCAGCAGAGGGGTAGTCTGACAAAATGACATCTGACATGAAAGTGCAGTTGAAGCAAATTTGTGTCACTGAATTCTTCCATTTGGAAAAAAAGGGCACCCACTGGCATTCAATCAAAGCTTGCTGAATGCTTATAGAGACCAAAAAAATGGATATGGGCACAGTGAGCCAGTGGGTGATGCTTTTCAGCTATAATGCCATAGCAGCAGCTGTGAAACTTTGGGTCATCTCTGTTGACTTTGCTTTTTGTTGTTATTTTTTCTTAAAAAAAGTGTGGGAGGAAAGCACTTGTTTATCACCTAAAAAAAAAAAAAAGCATATCTAATGATGATGACTATGTCACGAAGTAGTGTTTCACAGCTAAGAATTTAACCTGAAGTAGTGCTATTGTGCTCTTTACATCTTTCTATGTAAAGAAATAGGAGGCTTTTTTTTTTTTTTGGAGCAACTGATGTAGTTTTACAACTAACAGAGGCTTACAGATTTTGTAGACAGTGTGACAATCTTTTTAAATACTTATTCAGGAAGATATTAACACCTATCTTTTAGAGTACTGTGCCATGTTCATGAATAAAACTATTTCGGTAAGTCACACGCTGAGTACGCATAACTGATTCAAAACACAGAACAATGAAGAATATTTTACCCTAGGATAAAATTCATTGACTAAAATACAAAAATGAAAGATGAATATCAAAGTACAAACTGCCGTGATTTCTTAAACCAGCCTTGTAGATGAAGGGCTTGAAACAAACTCTTGAGTAATATTAATCATGCTAATAGGTCTACAGGGGGTTCCAAAAGAATACACCCTCAATAAAAATCAGACCATGCATCTGTGACTCTATAACACTCATTCTGCACATGGTTAAATGGGAGCATGACATGAACTACTTATCAGGAACATCAAGTACCAAAAGCATGAATAAAACTGTTGTCCTGAGGCACAGTCATCTGATTTCAATATATGAAAACTTACCCCATTCACTTATTGAGGGAAGACATTAGTTCATTCAAGTAATGTAGTGCATGCAAATTTAATTATTCAGAAAAAAATAAAGAGTCTCAATGCAGAATTAATATGCTTTAAAGTTCCGCAAAACTTCATATTATATATATTTTAATAATTTTTATTTTAGATTTACTTTCATTTGGTTACAATGAATTATTGAAACAAACTTGGCACAAGCTTATTTATAGAAATATAGTTGATATATAATGTTCTGATCCAATGACCCTGAGAAAACTAGCAAATCATCCTTTCATTTCAGTGGTGCAGAATGAGAATTCTGGTGAGTAAAAGAAAAAGTCCTATCTATTCAATATGGATGTACTGCAGAGTAATTACAAGTTCCTGTAAATGATCTTATAATTACACCAAGTAACTCCAAAAATAGTTTCACTTGCAGTTTCAGATCTCACGATAAAACTATACTTGAAAAGATAGAAGTAATCAAGAATATATCTCTCATGTTCATAATACTGATTGCTTCGTCCTTAAACTTGCAGTATGTATTTATGTTGTCACCAGAACTGAGTAGATGCTGAAAGCAAATTTCTGAGAATATTCCTTCACAATTTACTAAAACATATTTTACCACACTTATGTCCCTTTTGATGTTATGTACTTATCTACTTAAGTAATAAAGTTAATACAAAATCTGTAATTATGGGCTGTTACCAGTTTCTTGCATTCTTACATTAATATCTTCAATGGCAATAACCGATCTGTGTGCTAGTGGTCAATTGCCAAATTCTGAGGGAAATAAATATTTCAATATGATAATAGGGAAAAACAAATTAGACTATTTACATAGTTACTGAAACCTCTGAGATACTTCTGAAACTGAGTTGCCTTCTAGGTTTATAAGAAACACACATGCTGAACCTCTATTACTAGACTTGGTCTTATCCTCCAGCAAGGGATGATCACAACTACACTACTTTCGGGGACAGTCTCCAGACCAAGTGAATTCCAAAACTGTGCTTGGATGAATTTTAGAACTCTTTCTGGCTCATGGGAAAACATTTAAATAATTTAACCATTTAACTGTCAGAACAAATGAATAATTCAACAATTTTAACAAGAAAGTTCCAGTAGCTGGAGTCCTGGCATTGTTTAATTCACCAGAACTGATGCGGACTTAAGGTTCACAAACATACACTGACAGATGATCAGAGAACTTTATTGCAAATCTCTATAGTCTCATCACTGGAAAGTATAAAATGCATTTAAAAATAGATAAAAATGCAAAAGTAATATGATAGCACTTCATAAGCTTAAAAAAATAAATAAATGCAAGATAAAGAACTCCTCTTAAATATTCACATACAAAAATCACACTGGCCACCCTACACATGGAAGAAAAGTACAACTCCTAAGATATCTGGATCTTATCATCTAATAAATGCTTTATTTGGCTGCATAGAAGTTACAGCTCTAGTTATAAGAATAGTAGTAGTTACCATGAATTTAAAATCTGATATTAGATTGCAGCTTCCCAAATTATTTTAGAAAATAGGGAAATCAGAGCAAAAATACTTTAAGTCCTGTTAAACATCTATCTATCTATCTCTCCTATCCTTTACCCTATGGAAACACATAGAGCACAAACTGCTTTCCTGTCCAGAAGTTATCACAGATGCATCTCATTTCAGAATGGGAAAAACAAACAAACAAAAAAAAACATTGAATTGAAAAGATAACTTTTGGACCTATGTGGGTGTGTGTCTATGGTCTATGGGCTGGTTCAGTCCAGTTCCATGACTAACAGGGCAGGGGGAGCCATGGACCCACATGTAGGAAAGGGGGAAAAAGGGGAAAGGGTAGAGAGATGGGCTTAAAAACAAAACAGCAGCAATGATCTGAAGAGAAAAGCTAATTTACTAATAAGATATCAGAATGCAAGCAAACACAATATAATAAAACATAAATGGAATTTAAGCTAATAAATCAAAAGGAGAATGTCAAAAAACTGAAGGCCTTACTCTAATTCTGAAGGCGAGATGTTTAGGGAGCACTGCAGAGACAAGCAGAAAAAGCCATTTCATGACATGCAAAGAGCTTAATCTTTCCTTCTGAATGGAAAATGGAAACAGCAGTGAAAAATCCTCTGGGATATGAGGTTTTTCTTCTCTTCTGGGACAGGTGCATCCAGAAATGGAGCATTAATTCTTTCACTCCCTTAACTACATGATGTGATGATTTGAAATTCCAATAACAAAAAAAAAAAATCATAAAAACATGACTGTCAGGAGTAATGACAATAGCAGCAGTGGGTTTTCACTTATTCACATCTTTTGCTCTGACCTTCCTACCTCTGAGGGACTGCTGGCAGTTACTAGTACATCACTATATTCAGCAGTCTATATGCCATGAACTACTTACTGATATACTGCTGTACTACACATAAGCTCTTCTCGAACACCTGTGTTTCTGAACATTTCAGAGGACAACTACTCAGAGCTACAGCACACATACTTATTACTAATCACTGAAGTCCTCTGTGAGAACTCCTGAGGAAAGCAAAACAAGAAACTCATTAAATATTATGGAGGATAAGTATAAGGTTATATAAGTTAAACAGATCCTCATAAATTTCTGACAAATAATATTAGACAGTTTCTAGATGGCCTACAACAGTCTAAAGTGTCACTGTACACACCCAGGAGGAATTTCTTGACAGCAACATCAGGACATATCCTATAACAATGGCACTGAAAAAAAATCATATCAATATAGGCAAGGAGCTAAACACTTCGGTTGGTGGACTGTATTGACAAACAACCATAAGCTACTTCTTACAAAGAATTTTCTTTTCTCTTCAAGACAAGTAACAGCAGTTACACAATGCCTAGATTTTTGTTTGCTTTTTGATCAACAGCTGGCCTTGATTCCTGATTTCTCAAAGAGAAAGACAAGACCTTTATCTTTACTCCACAGACATTAACATGTAAGCCTAAAGTTAAAATGCACTTCAGTTTTCCTCAGCTTTGTGCAACCTTCCGAGCTCTAAGTGGAGCATAATATGCAGTAATGTTTAGCTAGCCCTTATATCTTTTTTATACTCCCCTTGCCTATTTGTTAACATGAACTGTTAACTGCGCCCATGACAAGGTTAATGTATGAATGATAATTTGAAGTCCATTAATCCAATCACCAATTTTTCTGTTCAGTACCTTCATTTTTATTTCCAGATCTGCTACCTGAAACCACAAGAAGGCCCATATAAATGATGTCAAAGGGAGGACTATAGCATCATAAGATTTTTAGAGACGTGTATCTCTGTAATCTCTAAAGTATTCATATGACCATATTACTAAATGTTGTAATGCAATGGAAGTATAACAATATTGAAGGGTGGCAAAGCTTTATACTACAGCAAGAGAGGATAAGCCCAAAAGGAGAAGCCATAGACACAGAAACAAAGGAAAATATCTGCTTACCCTAAAAGGACCTCAGGTAGGCAGAGATCTCCAGAGAGATACCCTTCCCTCCACTGCTGACCCTTAAATGAGATCTGGAAAGGGGTGGATCCTGGCTCCATACTTTCCTGTCACTCAGCCACACTGCATGCACCTGAACTCCCCTGGGTTGGCCCTGTCTTCCCACCAGCTGCTCCATCACTGGTTCAAGATATGACTTAGCATTCCTGCTATAAATGCTTTGCATAAGATTTCATCTACAACTTTTAATAGATCAGCTTTACAAAAGCAACATTGAGTAGTATGGACCTGCTATACAGACATCAAATTTGCTCTTGGTTAATAATAATCTTCAAAGTTAATACAAATGTTCAAAGACCTGGCAGTATGAGTAAACAAAAGCAACAGACATTTATGGAATTTTTAATATATTATCAGCAAAATAAAACTACCATAAAAGATTGTAACAATGAAACGGTGATTTTAAGCCTTTTCTTGTGGTAAGGCAGACTTGAAAAATTGAGAGATAATAGCATCTTCGTGAAAAACAGATAGATTTTGCAGGCTGGATTAGGATCATTTTACTTCAGGGTTTCATATCAGAGCTAGTGATTTAATGGAGATAAATATTTTTACATGCAATTCATCTGACATATGAAACATACCAAACATAAACCTTGCTCTCTTGACCCATAAAGGCAGCCTAAGCATACAACATTAAATTTATGTGATTAAATGTACATAGCTAAAAGATCCCACCTTAAAAGATTACTTGGGGGATGATAATTACGTCAACAAGATGATAAAATATTCAATGTCCTAGAGACTACTTTTGTTTAGGAATTTAAAGTGTATCTTCTACATTTTTCAAACTGCACAAATGTTCTTTTTTGTTTGGTTGGTTTTTGTTTTCTTGTTGTTTTTTTTTGTTTTGTTTTGTACAATATTCATTTCTATCACTTTCTGTAGAAATTTTGGCATTAGTGTATTTTAAATTAAGATCTTTATTGTCTGAGCTCAGAGAAATGTATGAAGATGTGGATCCTGATTCCTTTTTTTTTTAATTTTTCCCGATAAAGACAACTTTTCCAAATACGAAAATGTACATTAAATATTTGTTTTATTTGTCTCCTGAAGAACTGAAAAACTACTGGCTGACAAGTGATTTGCTATTCAAGAATAAGCTAATTTATCAAACTGTGAAAGGTCATTATACTAGCAAGCAATCAGAAAAAAAATAATAGGAAGATGGAATTAACTGAAAAATCCCACCAGTGATGGTACAGACATCTTTTGTTTTGATTTCAAAACTCATTAACGTTCTCATGAGATATATTTAGTCTAATACAGTTGGCTGCGATTCCACCTTGAAACAACACATTAATGGTAACATGCACTGCAATGTTGGCAATATAAGATTTGATATTATTTTTATGATGCCTTCATTAGGATACCTTATACGTTGACATCAGTATGGAAATCAAAAGAAGTAATGTTGATCAGCTGCTTTATATGGCTGTCATGCTGTACTTATGCAGAGGAATGTTAATGTCAATGCCAAAGCCACATTCCATATAATACCAATATCGATGTTCCTGCGAGCGTTGTTTTTTTCTTGTTTTGCAAATGGCATGTTCAGAAAAAAATAAAATACTATTTACAGTGAAGTCATAATGACAAAAAAGAAAATAATAATGATGAGAGTATAAGTAACACAGCTGTAACCATAGCAACACTGCAGAGTGAATAATTCAAAGCAAATAATATACTTGATGAAGTTATGCTCCTTTTGCTGTGGTGAAATGACTGCTGGAAGATTGCAATTTTCTCTTCAAATGTACTTCTAACTCAAAAGTACCTGGCACATATATGAATATTTTGTATGTGAACCTCAATACATTAAAAATAGACTCCTTTGGTAGCTATAGCTGGAGACCAAACTCTATTTCTTATTCTGTAGATCAGCTGATCATCTATTTCCGGAGATTTATTTCAAGTTCCATTAAAGTGAGTGAGAAGATACATATTTTCTTCAGTTGGATTGGATAAATAAGGAAGAGGGCTTGAATGGTTCTGTGTTTATGATGAATAATTTTTGCTTATAGGATTGAATAATGAGCCCTAGAATCATAGGCTCCCATTTCAGGGAAGAATTTACCTTTCAAATTTTATATAGGCAAGAAAGGTGTGGTCTTATTCAATGACACAGTCAGGAAATAAAATTTCAACACCTCTGGATCCAAAACCTAAATGTGTAGCACATTGGGAATGATGTGGTCAAAAATCCACTGACTGTTATTGCCTTGGCCTTCATGATTAAGTGCCCATTCCACAGCTAACTACATACAAGGAATAGTAAAGGCAATACCAAATGCAGCTCTCTTTAAGTTCTCAGCCCAGACAGGTCGTTCACAGTTGGATCAGCTCAGTTAGTGGGATTTTCATCACTAGTTCACTGCAAAGTCCTCATTCATATCTGTGGACTTTAGTCAGGAGGCTTAAACATCATGCTCTTGTGCTATTTCTCCTTCCTTTAAACTGTCTTTCTGGCATCCTTCATAGAGTGCATGCAACAACAAGCTAGGCAATCTCAGAGCAAACTAATGACCAACAAAGGACAGACAAGGTTTTGCTCTGGTTTTCCTCTCTGTGTCTTTTCCTTTGCTTCCTTTCTTACCTTCCCATACATCCACTTTGTCTCACACCCCATACTGGAAACTGGAGAAGGGACTGTGCTTCCCTTGATATCTACAGGAGAATCTCTCAGAGCATTTCACTCCAGCATATGACAGAGGCTTTAAAGATAAAAATAAATAAATAAATGTAAAAATAGCTTTTATTCAGAAAATCGTCCTTAATATTCAAAACCTGGTTGGACAAATTCATGAAAAATCTGACACTGCTTTGAGAAGGTGGGTTTGATTAGATGAACTCCAGATATCTCTTCCAACTTCAACTATTTTATACTGAGATTCTGTAACTAAAAGAATGTTTGCTGATGCATAAACATCATTGTTGGCTCATTTACTTTACTCTAGCAGTCTGGCAGTTCTTCTTATTAAATAGCTTATTATTCTCTTATTTCACTTGTAGAATTAACAGTACTAGGAGAAGATTCATCATGCAAGAAATTGTTATCAATACTTACCGCACAAGCTAAAGCTTCCTACCTACAAAAGGGTTAGCTGGATCTCTCAGGAAAGTTTGTGTAATGCAACAGTTAGAGCATACTGTTACTAAACTTATAAAAATTTCAGATACAAGTTTATTCATTAAAATGGGAAACTACAAACTTCTGAAAATCCAGCCTTAAAAAAAAAAAAAAAAGATGAAGCTAATCAGAATGCAAGATTTTTATAGATGACTTAAAGATTTGCCATCTTTCATTTGGAGTTGGCCTGCATTTATTTCTGGTTTCCCCTCTAATGGCTTTTTCAAATTCATGCTTCCAATTCCATTCCAGACCCTCCTTCTGTTTATATATTTCCTTTTTTTATTGGAAATCTGTATTCAATTTTAGGGGCTAATGATAGAGTCTCAGAAGATGCAGAAAAGTTAAGGGGATTAAATCTGTTCTTCATGTGATAACTACAGAGAGATTGAATAGTAAAAAGAAGAAATTTAAGATGGAACTACTGAGGCTGATTAAATAAGTATGAATAAAGGAGAGGGAAAAGTAATGAAATAGGAAAGTTTCAGGAATACATTACAAGAGCTTACCCTAGCTAGATACTCGCTGAAGACAGTCCACTAATTTTTAGATGTCTACATATTCTCACTTTATAAAAGAAGTAGAAAGTTTCTGGTAGTACCTGTGAAGATACTTTGAGTCCTTCAGCTTTCATACAAGGATCGTTTGGAGGCTCTAAGACTACAGAACCTTGAGGAGATCTCTCTAACAATGTCAACATCTCCTTGCTTTTTAAGAGAAAATTGAAGAGGGGGATTCAGAAAAGGAGAACTGCAGCTGACAGCCTGATTTTTTTTAATTATTTTTTGAGGACTGCAGTCTTACAGAGTGGAACATCCCAAGGAGAATAATAATACACCTTACCCAAAGAAGCATATAACGCTGGGAAGCAACTTAGCTATCAGGAATTTTCAGCTCCTTTGAGAGAACTGGACCTGTCAGCACCATAAGAAAAAATAAGTATCTTCACAGACTATCTCTAGGTTAGATTAGGAGAAGTTTAAATAGCCCTAACTCCTACATTTACACGGAAGCCAAAGAAAGCTCTGGTAGATGATTGACACCGGCCAGGATAAACAAATTGTAGAACTGAACGGCAGAGAGAGAAGCAATGCTGCTAGCTGTCTATGGCTCTGCTTTAAATTAATCTACCATTTTACCCCATAAATCACTTATGCACTGACTACTGAATGTTAACAGATTTACTTTAACTAACATTTGATATTTCCAATTTATTTTAATAAGGAGACAATCAGTTTACTGTTTTCATTGATGATTAAGCTCCTGGCTAGCTGAAGAAAATACTTCAGAACTTGATTGACCTGAATTCCTTATAAGATAGATTTTTCATTCTTCCCTTTTCACATGTGCAAAGGCTTCAGAGACCTTTTTGTTTATCTGACTGAATAGTAAATATAATTGAATTACCTATTCTGCAAATATTTTATGCTTTCTGTTGCTGTACCATGTAAAAAAGGCTGAATGTCACCCACTCTGAGAGAATCTTATTTTCTCTGGATAGACTGGATTTCTGGTAACTAGGCAGCTACTTTTTTACAGGTAGATAGCTCTGTTTAAAAATAAATAAATAAACAAATAAATAAATAATAAAAAATAAAGACTTACTAGAGTAATCCTTTGTTCATTCAAATAGTATGCAAAAGTTCACTCCTTTGTTTTGCACTTGGGAGCTATATTAACTAGCTTTCATAGCAAGCAACTCGAGCTTTCAGGCATCATCAGAACCAGCGCTACTGCTTCATTTTTTATCTTCTTTTACAATAATGATAATAACACTGAAGCTTAAAAACATGGATTTACATTAGACATCAAATGAAAGCCCCCAGTGAGAGGATTAACATATCAGGACAGTTAGTTGATGCATTTCAAGCAGCCTCTGAATTATATATGGCCCCCAGTGCCCTTATCATTAGGCAAAAGTGTACTTACAGTTCATTGAGTGGGACAGGATAAGCGAAATAGGACAGCTTCACTGGGTGATTGGTAGAAGGATGTTATGCAGCCAGATGAAATGGGTTGCTGATGACATTTTTTATTTAAAGTTCAATAAATGCATCCCCCGAGCATAGACTGGTGTTACAAAATAATGGTTTACTCAGTTGGTGGACTGTCACTGTTGTATTTAATATGGTAGCAGCCTTTATCTTATGGTCAGTACACATAGATTTATATAGAAAAGGAAAATAGCCTATCAGTTAATGGGAAATACTTTATGCAGCTCTTTAAAGCAATCAAAAACTTACCTAACCTCAGTAGAATGCTGAAGATGTGAAGATGTGGTTCACTGGTCCTCTTACAAAAGCAATGGAAATTTAGATCGATTAAAGCAAGACACTAGGCAGAAAATTTAAGAGAAATGGCAAGGAATTTAAAATTCAATATGCAGATGTTTGGAGTCTTCTCAGTTTCGTTAGAAAAAACTGAATTTTCTTCTGTATTCATTCAGAATTTCAATCTTTGAGTGTGTGTGAAGAATATCAACAAATTTACTCTTTATTGTCAGCATTCAACCTATGCCACTTACTCTTTCATATGGAATATGTTTCTTGAGAAATAACAAGATAAACTTTTTGAAAATCATTACCTTTATTTTATTAGAAATATTGCATGATGGTTTCCTCTCTGTGGTTCTAGTTCAGTCATTTCATGTTTTATATATAGATATATCCAAACAACTGAAATTAAAATAATGATCCATATTCACAGCTTTAAGAGTGAAATCCCAATAGAATTAAAATTGTTATGAAGCCAAACATTTTAAATCCTGAATATTCAGTGTAATTGCACACACACACAAAAAAATTTAAGGTATTCTAGCAGTTTTAACACTGTCTGATAGTTTTAGAAGTTTAAAATGGAAGGAAAAAAAAAAGGAAGTTTAAAATCTAAGAAAATCTAAGAAAATCTGTAAAAAACAATGTTATATTATTTTGTCATGGCATAGCTACAGAAAAGATTATTAATTTATACATAAATATACTAGATTTTCTCATTACAAGTTTATGTATAATTACAACATTCTTTTCAGATTCTAAACCCAAGAC
>JAPSGF010000034.1:2206567-2276010 GCA_035772895.1 Perdix hodgsoniae
CTATATATTAATTGTTTCCGTTCTGAAAGAAAACAATTACATTTCTATCAGAGCTGAACTTCAGAGAAAGCAACTCTACAGCAACTCTAAAATACAAATACAGATAATTTTGTTAGCATAGAAAAAAATCCTACATTCTGTATATGAAACTGGGGAACTAAAAATTCAATCAGTAGTCATATCATTGTTAACCTGGTAATCAAGGAACTGGCTGGAATGCCATCTCTGACTGCATGTTTTTCTTCAATGCTTTTCTTCTTCCTCTTTTCCCACTGCTAAGAACGTGAAGAGATAGTGAATTATTGACCAGTGGCTTCAACAGTCTAAACCAACAATGTGCAATCAGCCACAGAGCAGTCTGCTGGGGAGGAAAAATCATAATCAGTACTATTATGGCTGCTTTTCTCTAACAATTCATAAAATCATAGAAGCATACAATGGCCTGGGTTGAAAAGGACCACAATGATCATCTAGTTTCAAACCCTCTGCTATGTGCAGGGTCACCAACCACCAGACCAGGCTGCCCAGAGCCACATCCAGACTGGCCTTGAATGCTTCCAAGGATGGGGCATCCATAACCTCCTTGGGCAACCTGTTCCAGTCCGTCACTACCCACTCTGTGAAATAATTCCTCCTAATACCTAACCTCAACCTCCCCTGTTTCACTTTAAAACCATTCCCCTTGTCCTGTCACTATCCACCCTTGTAAATAGCCATTCTCCCTCCTGTTTATATGCTCCCTTCAAGTTCTGGAAGGCCACAATGAGGTCTCCCCAGAACCTCCTCTTCTCCAAGCTAAACAAGCCCAGTTCCCTCAACCTTTCCTCATGGGAGAGGTGCTCCAGCCCTCTGATCATCTTAGTGGCCCTCTTCTGGACCTGTTTTAAGTGCTCCACATCCTTCCTGTACTGCGGGCCCCAGGCCTGGACACAGTACTCCAGATGGGGCCTCACAAGAGCTGAGTAGAGGGGGACAATCACCTTCATTCTCCCTACTGGCCACCCCTTTGTTAATGCAGCCCACAATACAGTTGGCCTTCCGGGCTGCAAGTGCACACTGCTGGCTCATGTCCAGCTTCTAGTCCACCAAGACCCCCAAGTTTTCCTCCACAGGGCTGCTCTCAAGGAGATCTTCCCCCACTTTGTATAAATACCTGGGATTGCCCTGACCCAAGTGCAGCACCCTGCACTTGGCTTTATTGAATCTCATTAGGTTTTCATGAGCCCACTTCTCCAGCTTCCTTTCCTTCCAATGTATCGAATGCACCACTCAGCTTGGTGTCATCCACAAACTTGCTGAGGGTGCGCTTGATGCTATCATCTGTGTCACTGATGAAGATGTTGAAGAGCACCAGTCCCAAGACTGGTCCCAACCCCTGAGGGACACCGCTTGTGACTGGCCTCCACACTGACACAGAACCATTGATCACAACCCTTTGGTTGTGTCAAGCCATCTAATTCCTAATCTGTCAAACAGTCCATCCTTCAAATCCACACCTCTCAGGAGGTCCAGGTTTGTTTCAAAAAGCTGCTTGTATTACTGCTTGTATTACTTGCTCATAGCCTGCACCTTCTATTTCTGTGTTGCCATAACCAAAATGTTGCCATCTATGTTGAATGTCCCTAATAGTCATGTTCTGCAGACCTCTTCACTGAAGTCATATGTAGATCAGAGTGGTCAGCTCAGACTCTGGAACAGAAATATCTGTGTGAAGAACTATTTCTGGGAAGTCACAAAATAATGCTAAGTACAATGTCATGCAGATATGTCACAGAATTAAGAAGCATAGGGTCTGCAAGAAGGCTAAGAATATCACTGGATACTCAGGCTACTTCTATCAGAGATAGAAACAGGCACAGGCTCAGTCATTGTTGCAGTCATCCATTCTCCTTAATGTTAGAACATTCCACACTTTTGGCTCCTTTCTCTTGAAAAGGGACTGAAAAGATAGCAAAACCCAGCAACGGTTTCCAGTAAGCAATATGAATAAGAACACTTTTTTTAGAGACAAAGAGAGTTTAGTTCTATGGCTGTCAGTCATCATGTAACACCAGCCCTCAGGACCAGATAGGAGACCCTGATTCATATAACTCGTGAAGAAGGCTGTATCTTGGGCAAGGGAGCACAAAATTTCCAAATCAGAATCCGGAATGCAACCCCTAAGTGCAGTAGGGCATACAGTGACACATAAAGGCAATCTGTGACTGGAAGTGTCTCCCTTGTGTTTTCAAAGATGAAGACTGTCCTGAAGAAGGACATAATTTAGTGGAGAAGGATGTTTTGACAATATTGTCCTGGCACACTGTCAGCCACCATAACCTCCATGATGCATCTGTCTGGTAATTCATTTCACACCAACTCCTGTCACATCCTGACCCATCTAAGATGTCTGCTAAGGACCACTGCAGATCCACAGCGCCTACTCCAGTAGCATATTGCATTAGTCATTTTCATACCACTTTGTTCTATTTTTGTATTTAATGTATTAGAAATACCACTATACATTTTGAGAAAACAGATAATAGCCCAGTCATATCACTGATTTATTCAGACCGCAATATCATAGACTAGAATATGATTAGGAAAGACCCATACTACCCCCTCTCCCTCCAAGTAACAATTGATCAAACATGAAGCTTCAGCTAACATAGCAAGGATTCTAAACATTGTCTCAACGTAGAAATAACACCTCCCAAAGATTTCCTGGGAATTATTTTACTGCTGCCCTCCGTAGGTCACTGAACACTGAAAGAGGGCATTCATAAGCACTGTGTGAAACAAGAAGAAAGAAGCTCCTTGGCTGGGCTTTCCTAAACTTGAATGAAAACATTCAGGATTGGCTTGGGCATACTCAGTGCTGAGAGGCAGTGAGTTGTTAGTGATCAGAGTGGTCACCTACAGGAAAAAGACAAACAAGATGAGTCAAGATCTTCATTCTTATCCTACTATCTTAAAATCTAGATGGATATTTTGCACACTGTCAGAGAAATAAGATTTTGCAAAGAAAATATTCATCACACACCAAAGCCTGATAGGTAGTGAAGTCCCTGCATGTTCTGGTAAGAAGGAAAGGCAATGAGAGCTAGAGATTGATTGTACCATAAGTTTCCCTAGCATATGTATACCCCCAGAGAAGTAAAACACAAAAAGTTCTCAGTAATTTAGCATGCCACTGAAGCTGCAGCTGAAGTCCCTACAAGGACTCTGCCTTCTAACCTCCAACCTCATTTCCAATCTCTGCAGAACTACATAAATTCTGCATATATTCCTATATATAGGATATATATATACATATATATAATTTCAAAGTTGACCACACATTTGCAAATTAAAAGGAAGCTTCTCAACATGCTTTTCCTCCAGATAGCCACAACTATAATATTTTAATAATGCTTCTAAAACCAGTTAAGAAACCACTTCCTGTGTTGAAAAAATTATCAGTATCTGTTCTCTTGAATTTAACGAACTACATATCCCTTAGAATAATAGCTATCTGTCATATTGGTCTAAGTTTCATTTGTTGATGTAAATTCATATTTTTGCCGCTTACTTATCTTCCTTAAAACTAGAGGAATGTGTACGATTGACAAACTTGACTTCCTGTACGAGGAGGCCTATGAGCCTCCTTGGTAATTTTTGCATTAAGCCTACAATTTCTATTTGAACTGTACTACGTCTTTCAGAGATACAGTTATGATTTAAACTTTTTTTTTAATTTATCAGTTTAGCCTGTCTCTTGGATATATCATTTAAATTGGTAATTACGTTATTTGCACAAAAGCTTCCACTTCTTTTTATTTGAATGGTCAGTAGTAAGCTTCTACACACAGGAACATATGGTACCTTATGTTTTTATGTTCATTTTGCAAGATAGGTTGACCTTAAGACCTGATGTGTCAACTTACTAGATCATGAAGTGTTCTAGTGGCCCCTTTGAAAATAGCATCCAGTTTTACGTTATGTTGTGGAAAGCAGTTATACCCTCTTAAACTGTACCTAACACTGCATGCAATCTCCCAAGCAATTCCCAAGAACTTTGAATTCCAGAGTTAAGCTATTTTATCTGCAGTGTCATACATGTTCTACTAGGAAATGTAAGATTATTTGTATTCGGACATTCACTACAATTGCATGGTTGCATATGAAAATAGTTTTTAACTCTGAAAGAATCTAATTCAAATTTAGCTTTTTGTATCAATTATTCATGACTAAAATACAGATAGCAATCTTATTTATTCATTCAAATTATGTAATTAGCCTGTCATTATTATTTATCACTAGCTGGTGAATTTTTCATCATGAAGAAAAAATATTCCTTTTTTTTTATTCAAGAGCATTGATATTGTTGAAAACGAAATACTCTCTTAAGCCATGTATCATTACAAGAAATTTGCTCTAAGGGATATTTTAGTTTAGCTCAGTATTGCTTTTACAATTCAACAATACTATGCCCAATATGCTGAAAGATCAGCATTTTGTATTACAATTAGGCAATGATCACATTACATGAGAGATTATCCTGCCCTATTTACAGTAAATAGCTACAAGTTACAAGAAAATATAAGCTCTATTCATGAATGATTTATATGTTTTTGCTTCTCAAGGTTTTATTTGAGTTGAAATTTGTGTCCTGAATATTAAAGACATATTCTAATTTACTGTATGAATCCAAAGCTTACTGCATACAGTAGTTTATTTCTGAATCAGTCTTACCAGAGCAACACATTCTCCATCTTTTTCTTTGAGGGGCAGAGAGAATAAACCAATGGCATTCCAAGATGTACAATTTCCAGTGTATGGGAAGGGAAGGGATTATTGCTATAAAACAAAGAAATCATGCAAAGAACCAGAAGTATGAGACCAGGTGTTGTAAATGTAAATTGCTGTTAAGCCAAAGACTGTAAAAGTATCTATAAAACAACAACAACAAAAATGTGTTAGAGTATAACTTAATCACAAATGTGTTTTTCCTCTTATCTATCATATTTACCTCTCTAAACAAATATGTTAAAAAAATAATCAAGGAAATTTTCAGTAAAACTGGATAAAAATTAATTCAGTCTAGCTGGCTTTGAACAAAATCATGACAAATTGAAGAGAATGCATATGTTTGTTTACTTTTCAATCTCTAGGGCTGATTTCACTCTGCTTAGAGGCTGCTTTGCTTCCTACTGACAAAATATTCTGGGCACTGAATTGTATAACTGACCGTAGAAAAATACTGAGAGGTTAGGAAATCTCCAGCACCTCCCATCCAAAGGCCAGCAGACTGGGAGTGAGCAAGAAGTGGGGAGTGGATGTCACCAGGACAGTTGCCCTAAACTGATCAAAAGTATATTCCATAACATGGCAATATGTTCAGCAACAAAAGCTTCAATAAAAGCTTCAATAAAAGCTCCTTCTGAAAGGAGGAGTAAGAGAAAGGTATGGTGATGCTGAGCTGAACTGATTGTTTCTTACACATTGCAGAGAGACAGAATTACAATTGAACTGAGAAACAATAAAGAAACAGCTTAAAATCATGGAGTTATCTGGATCATGAAATGTTATAAATACATGCTCTTTACCACTAAGCTTACAGATTATTACAACTCTAACAGAGTCATTGGATCTATCTTTCAAGTGTTTGTTGATAAATAGAGCATGTTGAATCCATTAAGAGCAAAAAACTCAGATGTTGGAACATAGAATTAGTGGTATGTGACTTCAGCCCTCCACCAGAAATTTGTTCTTGATCATTCTTTCTGTGTTTCATGTAGAATCTTCAGCTGTCAATCATAGTGCTAACTGCTAATAAAATAACACGACCATCTATTCCATGAAGAACTTCCAGGTTGAAAGCAAAATCATGGATGAACACACACAGACTAATGAGAAAATTAAACTAAAATAATAATAATAATAAAGAAAACCACATCAGGCAATTTGACAGTGCAGTAGACAATTGTAACTACATAAAAAGAGCTGATTCCCTTCACCCAGCTGTACACTATTCCCTAGTGTGTGTACACATCAGATCAAGTCATCCTCAGTTCTTACTGCAGTAAAACAGAGAAATTTGTATTGGCAAGTGTAAGAACCTGATTTAGATTAGATGACTTACAAATGACATTTGAACTTGAATACCCACTTCTTTACATTCAGTACAAGAAAATCAGGAAGACTGAAGGGCAGTAACCTAATCCTGTAATATTTTTATTTAATTGATCATTTTGTACTCAATCTAGCAAAGTTCTGAATTTGTGCCTTTTCTGTATACACATTCCGATGAATCAATGGGCACTGAGAAGCAAAGTTTCTATGTGAATGAGAAAAGCATAGGGTGTGAGTAGATCCTGAAAGATATGCAAAGACAATCACTTGCACTGAACATAAGCTGCTTAATAAACAACACACACAGATTTTGATGCATTTCCTAACAAGAATGTTCAATGTTAAAAAGTTGTAGAAGAGAAATAAGACAAGGACAGGAATCTGGAGTCCTCATTGTTTACATGAAGATAATAGACTGTAATATCTTACAGATAAATCAATCAAAATATAATAAGATTAATGTATTTTAATAGTGGAGATTTACTAAATATTTTATTTTAGTTTTGTCTAATTCAGATAAATTTCCATTTAACTATATGCTCTGTAATCTGCAGGTTGGAAAGACACTATTTTCTTCATATACTATTTTATCCTAACTTTATCTTATGACCTATTAGGTTTTTAGTGTCATCATTGTTTGTATAACATACCTTGGACTGGGCTAATTTGTTTATCTGGAACAGTTTCCCACAGTGAGACAGTGTTAGATTTATCTCCCAATGTTTATGCTACTGAGAAGTGACCTACGCAGAACTGGCAGCCCTTACTAGGAATTTTATTGGGGGGGGGGGAGCGGGAATGCATTAAAAAATGCACACTCATTTACCTATGTATTAATACAGATCTTCACAAGGTTTAATAATCTTGGAGTAGCAAATGCAACATGCTAGTGAACTAAGGTTTATCTTTGCCAACCGTAACAGGCTTACCTAATCGCACACTTCTTTCCTTCCTTCCCCCCTAGCCCCCTGTCACCCAGGGCCCGTGTTTCTGTGAGATACAAAATAAGCAAAAAACTTATTTTAGGATCCTGAGATAAATTTGTTTCTTCTGTCATAATTCTCTTACCTGAAAATGATGTGCTCAGCTAAAGACTGAACATAACTCTCAGTTGATATTGACATGTACACATATCAAACTACTCTCTGAGATCCAGGGAAATCTCATTAAAACATTTTAAACATTTTCTTTTTCTAAGAGTATTCAGGGCAGTAATTTGGCTGGACTTATTAGCAGAGCTTTAAACCATATTCAGTGGACAAAGGTAATATACCTCTTAATGACATAGAAGAACCAGGGAACATTACTATTTTATGGAGCATCAAGGAAATACCTGTCAGGTTGAATGGGGCCCTGACCAACCTGACCTAGTGTGTGGCAATCATACCCATGGCAAGAAGTTTGGAACTATACGGTCTTTAAGGTCCTTTCCAGTCCAAACCATTCATAGATCCAATTATTTTTTCATTAACTGTGTCTGAATTCACTGACTAGAGAAAGCACTTCGGTTTAGCAAAAGACAAGCAACTCAAAATGATACACTTATATAGTGCAGTGCCAGAAAAATTAAAAATCTTCTCTGTTGAAAGGTAACTTCATGCTTTTCTTCTCTGCACAAGTCTCATAAAATAAATTACATCAGCTTAAATTTAGTGAATATTTTTAAGAAACTGATAACATGTTTCTTGGTTTCAATTTTTGTTTTTTGGTGAATTCTTCATTTTTTCTTGTTTATCATTGCCTGTTGACCCAGTAAACTTATTGAGCTATGTGATATTTTTAATCATTGTAGGTGAGATCAAAATAAATGTGCCCGCTAGTTTAAAGCAAGTACCATACTAGTTGTACAGGTAGTTTATTAATGACTGTTACAAATCAAATTTCATTCTTACATAAAAATATGAATCTAAAGATATGATTTGAATCAAAAATCAAGATGTACAGTTAAAGACAGCATAGTAGCCTTCTAAAATGCTCTATTTGTCTGGTTTTACTCTGTATCTTCTTCACTTCCACTCTACCTAAAGTTAGTACATGAGAATGTCTGATTTGAAAGAAGCAAATCAAATAACAACATCCTAAGATTGATCTACACACTTTTATTCCCTGGTAGCCTACGTTTTCAAAATTTGAAAAGATGCAGGGTAAAAAAAGGTGAAAGAAAGAAGGATTAGTGTGTAGCTCAAACACACTTGTTTTCAGCTCAACTCAGCAAGACAAAACTTGACTTCAAAATGATCTTGCTGCATATAGAATGAAAGAGATCATTATGAAATAGAACACCGCTTAAAATAAAAGAATGAAAAATTTAAGAGATGAGATGACTTTTTCAGCTTGATGACATATGTTGTGATTTTTGTCCATTCTTTTTTATCTGGTATATATTTATTCAAAATTGAATGTGGGACTCTAGATGAATGTGTTAAAAATACTGAATATTCCTTGAATTCCTTTTTTTATTATTATTATTTAATCAAACGATAATTGCTATTATTTTTAGACATATCATGTAAGTTCAGGAGTTTTGAACTATGCTTCTCTTCTTGGTTGTCACGCCTGTTTTACTTCTCTCAGAATCAAAATATTTCACTGACTTAAGTGCTAAACAGAAAATGTTTGTTGAAGAGGGGAAACATGCAGACCAAATGAGAGAATTAAGATGGAATCTCAAGCAGCAATACCAGACAATAACAGAAAAACCAGCAGTGAATCTAAAATGGCTATCCTACTGCCCTTTATCTTTAAATTCAGTACTGTGGAAGATAACGAGGGAAGAGCTTTATAAATAGGTAGGAAGTAATTTCAGTAAATCTTTTGATTTTTTTATTTTTATTTTTTGTAAATATATTGTGATATGTAGACTATGCACATATGATCTATCCGCTTCTCATCCCATGCTCTGGATGGGTTGATGGATTATTTAAAATATTTTTATTAAACAACTAGCAGTTATTTTGGGATAATTACAGAGGGCAAAGGAGGTGCCGGGGCAAAATTGCAGTAACAATGTTTGAAGTATGAAAATAGGATATAGGCAGCAACTACCTTAAAATTTCAACTGAAAATTCTAATAAAATAAACTGTGTACTTTAAAGAGAGGAAAATGCACTGATAAAGACAGCAATGAAAGTTTGACCACTAAATAAAAGAATAAATCTTTGATGAAACTCAGTAATCAAAAAATGGATAATAAATTGACTATGTCAGAGGATTGCATCCTAGATATATATTTTCAAATTACAGCTCACATCTTTCTGATGAAAGTTATTCAAACTTGTATGTCAGAATCTATCTCCATTCTTACTGTTTTAAAACATTTCCGTATCTCTCAGGTGCTTAGTGAAGATAAATCCATTAATGATTATGAGATGCTCAGATACAACAGTGACAAGGGCCATAAAAGTGTCCAGAAAAGTAATTATAAGGAATGCATTATCATGCATTACTGTTGAATGTAATATCGTAGAGATAAACATATACATAATGTCTAACCATAGCCTAATGTTTAATTTAGTCTAAATCTTGTCCTTCTAAAATTAACTGGAAATTGTCTCATGGGCTAGAAATGTGAGTAAATATACCTTTAGCCCAAAAACTCTAAAAGTTTGTCATGAGGGTGAGTTCACTAATAATGACGTATTAGTACTATTGGGACATATTAGTACTATTGAGAGAAACATGAAACAGTAGAGAACTAAAGCTTAATTAATATTGTTTCCAGTTTGGAACAGAGCGCAGTATGTGGAAATGTTCAATTGTATCAAAAAGTCACTTTGGTTCAAAATAAGTATTTGTCATTTAAGTATTAAGTATTTGTTTGAAAGTTTGACTAAAACAAGGAAACAATTATTAAAAGTATCAGGAGAAGAAATCTGGCACATTCAGAGGTGTTCCAAATATCAAGGAAGATTGCACAACACAGAACAGAACCAAGGAAATTAAAACCAAGACTAAGCACAAAGATGCAATTCGTTGTAGGGAAATCTTTTTTTGTCCAGCAAGTATTTCTGTGCATACTTGGCATCGTGTGTCATTTATTTAATTTAATAAGTCACAGAACGTTAGTACATACCCTATTTTTTACACAGTTACTACTGAGTTTTTGAAAAATACTTTGAAACTAACATTGTCAGTATCTTTACGCGAGTCTGATGATATTTTAAACAAAATTTATTTGGTGTGCTGTTTTTCTTTATACCACTAAGCTGATAATTGCTAAACAAAGATAGGGGAAAATGCAGTGTAAAGATATAGATACAGGTGACACTGACCTCATTCCACTTCACAAATTATTTTTAAAATATTTGCAGATAACAGAGTAGATGTTCATCTGTAATTGCATGTTCTCCTATATGAAACTGAAATTCCCTCTCAGTCAACATTAGCTTTTACCCTGCAGAACAACTGATGTTTTCATATGATGATTAAGAAAGCAACTATTTAAACAGTAGTGATAGTTTACACAGAATCAGCATACTTCTGAAAACTTTCAACTTTGGCTATGATAATTCCTTGTTTGAATGTGCTTTCCATAAATATTCTAACAATACTGACCAAAACCTTATAGCAGCAGCAAACGCAAAACAAAGGTCAGAAAGTATTATAGCAGCAAATTTTTGAACTTTTACTTGAAACTAGTAAGAAAATCTCCCACTCACTATATTCTGACTCATAGGCATATATTGGATGAGATAAAGAGGAATAGCTGCAAATCTAATCAGAAATAATACAGTTCAAATGATGAATACTTCAAAGTCTGTTCATAAGAAAACAAGAAAACGTCCACAAAAAAAATTCTTGTGGAAAACCACAGAAGTACAGAATGTGTAACAGAATGGCTGAAGTTAGAAGGGACCTTTGGATCAATCTTCTACAACCCCTGCTCAAATGGGGATGCCCAGAGTAGGGCACCCAGGATGACTTTCACACTGTTTCTGAAGATTTCCGAGGAGGAGACTCTACAGCCTGGCTGGGCAACATATTTCAGTGCTCCATCATCCTCACAGTAACAAAACGTTCAGACAGAAACTCTTGTGATCCAGTTTGCGTGCACCACGTCTTGATCTAACACCAAACGCCACTGAAAAGAGCCTGGTTCCATCCTCTTTTTATCTTCCCTCCAAGTATGTTGACTCAAGTCACATATTGTGTAATATATATTGATAAAATCTCCTCTGAGCCTTCTCTTTTTCAGACCTTCACATTCTCGACCACTTCTCCCTCATTTGTAATTATGAAGTCCAGGAAAGCACCCATCCTCATGAGATTCTCTGTCACTTGGGTTAGGATGTTGTCACCAATGCCCTCTCAGATT
Organism: Perdix hodgsoniae; assembly: GCA_035772895.1. Taxonomy (NCBI): domain Eukaryota; kingdom Metazoa; phylum Chordata; class Aves; order Galliformes; family Phasianidae; genus Perdix; species Perdix hodgsoniae. The sequence continues at coordinate 2,217,975 of JAPSGF010000034.1, forward strand.
TTTTATGCCTTGCCACCTCAACAGAATTGGGATGGTTAAAGTCTCCCATGAGGACCACCACATGCACTGCAGAAGTTCTCTTCCACTTCTTCTTGATCAGACAGACTACAGCAAACACTTGATACTGTTACACTCGTTACTGTGTTATTGGACTGCAGTGTAATCCTTACCATTAAGTTCTCAGCTGGCTCATCATCCATCCCCAGGCAGTGCTTCATGCATTTCAGCTGGCCTCTGACATAGAGGATGACTTTCCTCCTCATCTTCTCAGCATGTCTTTCCTAAAAAAAAATAAATCAACCAATTTATTCAGAGTGCAATATTAACTGCAAGATCTAACTCATGGGTGTTCGTTCCATAAGGTCACTTTGACATCTCAGCTCTGAAATCTTCACTGAGATGAAGCCCATTTTTAAGTTGGAGATATTGCTTAACTTCATAACTATTTTCAAATAAAATATTTCTAGTCACTACAACTGATTAAATATACTGAATTCTGCTACTGTAGTACAGAATACAAAGATATTTCTCAAGATTTATCTGCATTGGTTGAACATGAATATCACTTCTCAGTATAAAAGTAGGATTAATTTACTTAGGTACATATTTGATATTCACTAAAGACAGAACAGTCCCCAAAGTGCTGGCAAAAGCATGAATATTTGTACATTGCTTTTGCAGAAATATGTCATGAGAACGGAGCTTCATTAAACCATCACTGTTGTCTTCACAATACTCCCTCCTGAATCATCAATTATAAGCAGGGTTATCCATGAGACTTAACTATAATTTGGCCAAAAATATTGCAGTAGTGAGGAACAACAGTTCACATCTGAGAGACTTTATTATATCTCAGATCAATTACTTTATTGTTATCTAGGATTCTCACTGTCGAGTTAAGTACATGTATTACTTGGTGCTCTGCCACTGATCAGCTTCTCAGTCAACCACAGAAACACCAGGACCACAGAATGAACACCTTCTTGCATATTTCATAGTAGAGGTTTACTTAAGGTATGAAAATGTATATATAGAGAGCAGCTCTGACATGACTCAACAGTATCAGGACACTAGTGAGTAAATGCCAAAGCCTTAGCATCTTATACTTTGGAGCTCAATAATTTCTCTGCTCAAAATGAAAACCTCAGGTCAGATTTTCTATAAATCCTGTATATCTATAAATCTGTTCTTGGAGACGTCAAGGTCTCCATGGTTGGCTTTTTTTTTTCACCTGTCATTAGCAGTGTGACACTGACATAAGTAGCAGTTAAGTAGCCAATGGTTAACTGAGCTGCATACAGATTGCAAGGCCCTAGCACGGAGACCTAAACAGAAGGGACCCAAGCAGAGAAGAACCCTGTTTTGCCCCTTATTGCAGCCAGAAGCTTTTGGCAAATTCACACCAGAATGGTTTCATCAAGGGCAGAAGCCAAAGTCGGGGTCTCACAAGAACATCTGCAGCTAATTTTCCAAAAGTAGTCATACTGTCTGCAGAGCAGATATTCTTTTATCAGTGTTGTATAACTGAGATGGAATAATAAAAATCTAATGCTAGTTAATCTGAAATTAATGAAAATTAAGGAAAATTCAGGAAAATTAACTCATTAATGAATTAATGAAAAAAATCTTAAAAATATTTTTAATTTTTATATTTTATGATGAAAACAGAAAGAAAACTGATATTTCATTTTACCCTTCTCCTGAGTATTTTTGTGATATATTCTTCTGAAAATAACTTTCTGTTCTAAAGAAACTGCACTTCTAAGAAAAAAAATTGTCCAAGGATGTAGACCTAGTTGTATTCACTCTTAAGTGCCAAACTTTCTTCCCCCATCCAGTCAAGACAGTTGTACATCTGGTTTATTTCACCTAGTCACGCCATTTCAGAGTCTGTTTTTCTTCATCTGTAGCACCAACTCTCCTCTTCTACATAACAACTATCATTTGCCTGTTTCATTAACGGATAACCTTGAAGATCAATCCTGCAGAGTACCCAGCCCATTTATTTATTTATTTATTTATTTATTTATTTATTTATTTATTTTCCCATTAATGGATTTAATTGCATATGGTTAAACTCATGCTTTAATTCTTTGTCATCAGAAGATCCATATACTATAGAGTGCTGCATTGCTATGTTGTTTTGGGGCTAGAAATGGAAATGAGAAATATCACCCTCTTTTCTTTGTATAAGGGAGACATTAAATTTCTAGCAGAATAGGAGTTTTTTAACAGATGCCTTAGTTACTCCATGCTAACTGAGAAGAAAGAAGGCAGAGAAGCAACGTGGAGAATGCTTCTAGGCTGGTGTGTTGATCAGTGTTTTGCTCACAGTAACTGAACCACGGCAGGCATGGAAAGAGAAACCTGAAGGGTACAGATGCCCAAAAGAGAGGGTGGACCAAGGTGTTACACAAACACAGTCATAGAGAAAAATCCCATATCCAGCAGAGGAACAGACAGTTGAGAACCTATAGCTATTTTGTTCATAACTTTGAACATTTTAATTAAAATCATTAAATGAGTACAGGCAACAGAAAGAAGGAATGTAGAAGTTTATATGAGCAGTGTCTATTTTACTCCGTATGGAAACAGAGCAGTAAAGGGGGGGTTTTATCTGAGTAAATATATCAACATTAACTCTGTTATACTTGTTTAACTAAATAAGATCAAGTCTTTGAGTTTCAAAATGATCCAATACTTTAAGCTGTTCCACAATTAGGAGGACAGAGGGCACATTTACTCGTCTAATATATGACAATTCATTAAATACCAGAAAATCTGACCTATTTCACACGTGACCATACCTTTGAAAATACTTGACTGTACAATTAGAGCAATCGCTTACTTATGATATATATATACAGTACACTACATAACTATCCATATGCAACATTGTGCAACAAACCACTGATGAGAGAAAATAATAGTGTGACAAAGTGCCAGCACATTCAGTTTTAGAGATACAAAACATAATTGCTTACAAACAATTAATCACTTGTAGTAGACAGAAAAAAATTACCACTAAAACAGCAAACAGAGCAGTAAAAGTCTTGAAGCAGAGAAAAGATAGACATGCAGAAATAAGGAAGTCTGCACATTAAGAATCTGGCTCTGAGCAAAAGATATAATTCTTAGAGTACAAAAGCAAAATGGAATACAAGTCATGGAAACCTATCCTATGCATCTTTTAAAGTGCAAAAAAATAAGAATACGTTTAAATAAAGCATACATATATACTACAACAAAGCTTAAATATTTTCACGCATTTACGGAGAGAAATGGTTTATACCTTTCCAATTATTTCTAAAAACTGTAGAAGTCTGAAAAACTTTTCCAGAATATTTCGAAAGTTGTGTTTTTCCCAGCTGTAGGAAACATTCCATTTGCATGACAAAAAAATCAATTGCTACCACCCAAGCAACTGTGAGAGCTGCCTTATCAAAAATGTTACTTTATAAAAATACTTGAATGTCACCTGGCTCAAATATTTGCCTTATCAAACACTGGATACCAGGGTTATTTGCTAACAAGATAGTGACTTAGTGTTAATGTGCAATGGGAAGACTTGATGTGAAAGCTGAGGCAACTCATGGACACTCGGTTACCTACATACTTCAGTCATCATGGCAGTGCCTTCCAGAAAACAGTGTATTGGCCCCCTCCAGTGTCACAGAAAACTACGTGTCAGTTGTATGCCAAATCAAATGCCTCCTATGACTCACTATTCTACATCACTTTCTGTGATCTGTTATGTTCTGTTTCACTACAGCACATGAAACTATTTTTCCGCAGCAGATACCCTTAAAGAAAAAATAATGTAAATATGTAAATAATGTCATATCAATCTACTCTTAAGAAAGGAATATAACAACTGATTATTTTTCAGGGAATGGATTTAAATAGGAATCTGGTAAATAACATGCCAGATCTGGTTTGAGTCACACCCTCTTTTCTTGTCCTTCCTTGTTTTTATTTCACAGTGAAGCATTTGTTTCCAAATTTGAAAACATTTGTAAAGGATTCTGTAATCCCCTTGTAATCCACTCAAATCAGCTTTCTCACTTTATAAACTGTTCCGCACACTTCTACTGCCATCTTCCCTTCTACAATGAATAAAACAACAAGTTATCAAGAAAGAAATGCAAACAGAGGCAACAGAAAGAATACTACCAAGGCACTTGCCTCTCAGCTCCGATAAATTCATTTTAGACACTGACAAGGTTTACGTTAGAGTAGCATTCTGCTTCCTGGACCTTTCTAAGAAGACTAATGGTGTGAGCTTCAGTCAGCTGAACCTGCTTCAGGAAGCTCAGACTGTGTCCCTGAGATTAGTGCACCATGGCTTTGAAAAGAGCTCATCAGAAAATGGTAAAAATGCCTTTCAGTTCTCACTCATTTTTCTCTGAAATTCACACCACAGACTCGAAAGTAATGCTGAAGGGAGACTTCAGACATGATCTTACACCATCCTGAATGAAATACCTAGTATTTTTCCACTGTGTCCAAAAGGGCTGACGTTGTTGTGCTGAAAATCTTTTTTATAATACTCTTGCCCTGTATAGCTGGTGCCTGACATGAGCTACCAGCCACCTCAATTTGCACTTCTAGAAGCCAAGAATCACCCAAATTCAGGTGGTCACACATCACAGTTTGACAAGTGACCCAGGAACCTCTGCATTTGCTTGTACAACGTACATTTCCCTAGCTCCTGGAAAAGCTGACTGATACACACAAAGCAGCAACCACAGAGAGCAAGGTACCATCTATTGATGCCAGTCCAGCAATGCCCTTTGAGTTACCTCTGCGGCCAGATAAATACCAGCAATACAGGCAAAAATGTACGAGGTTTTGAGAAATAGTCACAACAGACTGACATCTTCTGGCTGTAACCGTGCAATGGCATTGAAATCCCAGCACCGACTCCGTCATGTGACAGAGAACATACATTGGCCATTCATGTTATATTTGTATTTATGAACAAGGCAGTTACATAACATACAGAGTTCTTCAAGGAAAGGTAAAACGCCCACTTTTCTAAACTTTTTTTTTTATTATTATTATTATTTTATGTTGATAAAAAAGCTCTTAAAGTAATTCTAGCTTTGTAAGATCACATAATTGGCTTTATATTCTCTCATTATCCAGTAACTAGTGATTTTTTTTTTTTTTCACTGACAGTTTAAAGGAACTATAAAGCACAGAATGAATATAGAAATAGGTATCTTGATAGAAATATGCAACTCCTCTAACATTTGAACTGATTAATTGGCAATAAACTATCTAACAAAACCATGTTGTGTCCAATATTATAAAAAACATTCTATGCAGAAATATAAGTAGGGAAAATTGAAAGAGTTTTTCCTAGAGGGCAGCAAATATGCATTTTAAAATATTTTTTAATAGTCTGCTTTTATTTTGATTGATTTATTATTATGTTCAAATACTTTGGTGTTATCTACATTCCTGTGGTAAGTAAAAATATGCAGTATGTTATGTAACTGATTAAGCCCATTAAAGCATTACAGAATAGTACTATTTTAGTACATTAATTTCAAAAGGTTAGTTGCATTAATAGTGCTTTGACTTTGATTTTTTTGTTAATGCCTCCCCAACGACCCATTTACAAAATACATTGAGCCATAATCCTAATGAAAAACCCTGCAAACAATAGGAACACATATCTGATTTAATTCATGAATATTGCAACTATTGCAAAAGATAAAATGAAGACCTTACCTTATGCCTTTACAATACTTTTACGATATTTATTACTGCTATTACTCACTGATGGTTTACTATCATTCAGTGATAGCTAACATGATTTAAGATAACTTCCATTCTTAACAGCATTTCCTAAAAGAACCATGATTTCTGTTAATATCTTAAATAATACTTAGCCATTATCCTTCTGTTAAGTGAAGAGCTTAAGTAAGTTGGTAAAGGATTGGTTTGAATTTTACTGTTGAAAACAATGTATAAAGTAGACATGTTGATACCTAACATGAAAACAGCTTTTAAAAAGCAGGAAAATGTTAAGATCATTTGTGAAAATGGAAGCAAATCTTTTGAAATGCCGAATCTTGTTCTGATTATGCAACATTTACTTAATTAAGCATACAGTTAACCTTGCCAAATTACAACATGCATAATTTAATTTTGTCTTCCTGAATTTTGCCTGTAATTTCACAGCCTGCAGCAGTTTAATGATACTATACTTTAGGCTGATTTTCTCCAGTGGGTGACTTCAAGGACATAAGAGATAGCTTCCACAGGGGTGAAAATCTATCTCCAAGGAGCAGGAAGGTTCATCTGCAAAGTCTGTTTTGAGGCCTTGTTCAATAAAGCACATTGGAAACTTTAAAGCAGTACAAAAGCAATGTGAGAAAGCTGAGGAATATTACTGGGATTAATTTCTCCTTCTTATTGCTTTTATTTAATATCAGTGGAGGATAATTATAATAGATATCTAATGCAATGTATTATGGCTTATGCTCATGGACAGACAGCAACATGGGGCTTCAGATCCTGCCTTTCTTGCATTTATTCCCATATAAGACATTCATTTTTGTTTATACAAATAGCTGCTTGTTTTCATACATGTAGTAAGATGTTCTTTCTGCCAGCCCACTCTTTTCATGTCCCCCATCTAAGCCTCCTGCATGAGTTGTATGGCGCCATGCCTCTCTACTACTCCATTTTCCTTTGTGCCAGAGGCAACTGATTGGAAGCTCCCCTGATGTAGTGCACATAGCCAAAGAACAGTGAAAAACAGGCAGGGAGGCTGTTGTGCATCCCAAGGATGCACATTCCCCTGCAGCAGCACATAGGCCATGGATACAACTACTCAGAGGCCCCTCTTGTCATATGACTATGTGATGTGCTGCTGGCTCAGCCTCAACCACTGGGAAGCTGATAACTTGACAGTCCCACAAAAAGCATCGTGCTTTGGTGGATATTTATGGTTTTACAGATTTTATCATTCATTATGCATTCCACCTTTGTATATTTTAATGACACAGGTTGACCACAAAAGCCAAGGCAAAGAGCTACTATTTCCCCCAGGCAGGCAGCCAGGGAAATCTCTCAAACACAGCTGCTCTGGACAACATTTTCCACACAATTTTCCATTGCCTTACCACCCTCAGCATGAAGAAGTTTGCTCCCACCTTGAACACATGGACACATTTGCTGTTCACAGTTTTCCACATGAATCCATTAATGGATGCAACTGAAGTAACAGCAATAGCTGACTAACATAAGAAAAATACTGAAAGTGTTTCTACTGAAGAACTCTGAGAATCTGTCTTTTGGTCAATTCCACAGAAAATAAAGTCAGTGGTGTTTGACACTCAGCTGGAAGGAAGGAAGGGAAGAAATGCACCAAGTCTCTCTGAAGATTGCCAAGAGCCTTGTGGCACAGCATAGGTAGCAAAGCTCCTATCAAAAAAAAAAAAAAAAAAAGCGAAGCTCTCCTCAAAGAACCAACACCAAGAGCCAAGTTGAAGACAGCTCCAGAACTGATTTCACTGGAAAAACCCTCAAATGTATGTGAAAAGGAATCAGATGAATCAGGGGAAGTGGTCTAAATCTTTCTAGAGCATGGTGGAAAACTAACAGGCAAGCAGATATGGAGTGTAATCTCTCACAGCTTTTTATATACATGTAGTATTACAAACTCACTTCACAATAAATATAAAGGCAGAAAAATCCACCAGTCAGCTGAAACAATAAACTATGTCTGTTCATGTAAATGCACTTCCTGGGCATTTTTAATAATTACGTCTCAGGCACAGACAGAATTTTTTGAATTCCCAGAAAGTGCTTCAAGGCAATTCTATCTATCAGCTTTTCGAAATAGGAAATGCTGATTACAACTTATTTTGCTTTCTCTTTTTTATTTGCTTTTTCATGTCATAAAGTCAATATTCATTACTGCTGTGTAATAGGAGTTAAGTTTTTCACTGCTTCCCCTTTCCAGTATTAACTTGTTTCAAATACAAATTAAGTGCTACTGAGTCAAATTGTCCTTTCAAGTTTGCTATAAGGCAATTTGCTGTTCTCCCAAATACGGAACAAAAATAGAAACAAGGTTTGCATCTTGTGGAAAGCTGAAAAAAAAACGTCTATTTCAGTCAGAGCATCATGTGCTGAGAGTTCCTGTGTTTAATAGTAGCTCTTGCCAAATCACAGCAGCATCTCAAAAGCAGCCTTCCCACTCTTCCTTAGCAGGATGTATTTCCCATTAATTCAGAATAATCTGTATGGGAACCACAATGCTGCCAAGAGGAAATAGTAGAAAATGATACAGTGGAGCAATATGTTGTAATTTCATATTAATAAATCTTTGTCCACTTGTTGATTTTTTTTTTTGCATATGACCCTGTTAAAGACAAATACACCAAAAGTAAATCATAGAGAACTGATAGAGTCCTCTCCTAATTAAAAAAAAAAAAAAAAGAAAACATTCATCATTTTTCTTCCATTATGAACAGCAAATTTAACTTTTATAGCCTAAATACAATTACATTCCAGTCAAAGGCCACATTAAAATTCCAGCAGAAATCCTTTCCTTTCCTTTTAAATTTTGACACTCATCAAACTGGAAAGATGTAAATTACTACCAGTTAGACAATGTTTGAAATTCTTAAGATTTCTGAAATACTGAAGATTTGTAATTGAATTTCTTTCTTGCAAAAAAATGCTTTTCATTTTTTAGTTGAGATTGCTCACATTAGTAATTAAGCAAATGCTCACGTAAATAACTAATGGTTACTACTAATGTATACAATATTTGTCCAAATATGTTTATTCAGAAAATCAAAGAATCATAGAATGACATGGGTTGGAAGGGACCTCAAAGATCATCTCTCTGAAGGCAGGGTGACCAACCACTAAATCAGGCACCAGAGCAGGCTGCCCAGGGCCTCATCCAATCTGACCTTGAATGCCTTCAGTGAAGGGGCATCCACAACTTCTCTGGGCAACGTTTGAGCTCCTCACCACATTCTGAGTGGTGACATCTTCCCCCTGACATCTAATTTAAATCTCCCTGCCTGCATGCATTGGTGTAGAGGCACTTCAGGCAGACTATTGGGCTACTGGTGAAAAATAATTTTTCTCTATTTCTTATAAGTTTCCAAATGTTGCTTTACACATACTAATGGATGTATATATATAACAATTTACATGTATTTGAAGACGGACTATTATAAACAAGCAATTAGATATCAAAGGTGTTATTACTTTCTCCCTAAATCTTTAATGACTGACTTGAGAGCTGAGGTCACTATCTTACCACCAACTCATGCTTTCCAGACAAATGGCAACTACAGATATTCTTGGGATGAAATAACATGCTGATGTAAGGGATAATGAATATGTGAAAAGAATGATACTGGTGCCAAGAAAATTCATAAGATACCAGTCTAGAACTGCTTATTGAGGGAAAATAAAGTATTTTCAATCTTACCAAAATCTCAGATGGGATGGCCAAAAGAGTTTGTATCTCATTTTAGTTTGGCAGTGAGTTTTTTGTTCACCTTGCTTCTGAAACCAGCACAAGCAGTGAATATTATAGATGACTATAGAAACATACTCCTTCTTGAAGGCAAAGGTTCCTCATGTTATAATGAATTGGCTTTAGAGGCTGCTTCATATGCAGTGAATTGTAAGACTGGAGCTGCAGACTGGAAATGCGTGTGTTTGAGGGCTGCTGTTATCCTCTGGAAATTCCCTTATATTCCGTTATATAAAATCACTATTCCTTCTGTAAACCTGGATGAAGTCTAACATGCTCAACTTCAAAGCAAACAGGGAGATAAGCCTTAGGCCTAGAAAATTCAAGCACTTAAAATAAAGGTTAATTTATCACCAGAAAAACTTAATTCTGACTAATTTATTTTGGATTAATGCATGCCTGGAGGCTAAGCCCAGAGCCAAGAGTGGCACAACATCCAAAGCTCAGCTCTTCCTTGTTTTTATCTCACTCCAGGGAGTCAGTAGGTTACTACTTGAAATTCAAAAGCTGAAAGTTACCCTATCCCCTTAGGTCAGAGTACACGGGGCCTATGGGTGGGAGCAAGACATCATTCTTCTCTGCCTTTTCAAAACCAACTTGACTCTAGTAGGAAACACCTTGAGAGCTTCAGGCTTCAAAAAAAGGTACTATCCAAACATCTGGCAGTAGAATCCAGTAGCAAAAAGGCCCTCAGGTTATTTCATTTTTCTTACTGCGGAATAGTAATAGCACACCAGCATATGCTGGTCCATGCTGGGTGGTCAATGTACACTTAGAAGCTACAATCAAATATCAATAGCATGATTCAAAAAAGAACATAATGATTGGTGTACTTTTGTATGTTCAAAGCATTGTTTTTGTTCACTAATGACAAAAGAGGTAATAGCTTCCAAAGATAAAAGTTAATATAATTATTAATGCCCAGGTTAGTTTGAAGATTAATTTTAAATCTTAACTAATATATATGTTTATATTTTCAATTCCTTAACTTATATTTTAGAATCTTTTCAGGATTTCAAGGAAATTGAAGGAAAAGGACATAGTGATACTAAGACCTTATCTAATACATTTCTGTCCTTGCTTAGATTGCCACGGTTGACCTTCAAACATCTTTTATCACATTATATCCATAAGGTTGTTTTAATATCTTCACTTGGTCTAATTACCTGGATCATTCTATACTGTTCTCTACAGGGAAATATACTGCTGAAATTTGGGTTTTTAAATACTAATTAAAAAATTCATTAGTGTGTGAATTAATTTCCACTCTTTGTATTTTCCTCTCCCTCTTGATAGCCATCAGAATCAGAGAGCAATCTAGTTGATATCCATACTTCAATTATACTAGTAGGATTCCTTTATCCACCTGTGGTATAGAGAAATAAATTTTGTTATGCTCAATCCCAATGCAAAGCCATCAAAACTGTTTATCTAATGGGTTTAAATATAAGCATAATTTCTTTGTGTTGTATAAACAGTTTATCTGTTTTCATGACATTTCATTATTTACCTAGTTTGTGGAAAAATATTTAAAACATCCTTCATAAAATTGTTCTTGTGCAATATACTGAAGACTAGGTTCAAAAATTTTATTTGTTGTGATAAGTCATATACAAATGTAATGCAAACAAATGTGAAACTACTCTCAGTTTCTTACTTGAGGACAGTATTCATTCAAATCTTACCTGACTTGTAAGTTTGTGTGAAGACCAGTGGTGGCTTTTTGTACCCTTAATTTTTGTACCCATAATAAAGCTAGAATTTCGTGACTGAACTAACTAACCAGGTTTTAATGAGAAAGAATTCAGATTTGTAATGAAAAAACTCAGGTATGGCATGGTTGTTATAAAAGTGAGATCCCAAGAGAGCTATTTTCTAAAACCATGTAAAACTACTCCAACAATACAGTTCAATACTTCAAACCTTGGAAGTACCAGTATGCCCTCCTGGTTAACGAGGAACACCTATTCATATTACATCTATTTTCTCCTGGCACTTCCTGTGAATAATTTAGGCATATTTTTTTGCCACAGACACCTTTTTCAACTTCTGGCTTAACATCCCTAGACTGCTATATGAGTCATACTAAGAATTTAAAGAAATATTTTGCATTTTTGATTCAGGGCAACCTAGATGAAGAGCTATATAGAAATCAGAATGTTATGTATGGCAGTGCAAAATCTCAGCACACCAAAGTTTTTTTATATAACTCTATATCATCATATAGTTTGTACATCACCTCTTCAGGACAGTCAAAAGTACATATATCTGAAATGTCTCTATTAATTCAGAATCATTCTTGGGCACCTCAAGACAGAAAGGACATCGAGGTGCTGGAGCAGGTCCAAAGAAGGACAAAAAGGGTTATGAAGGGCTTGGAGAATATGCCCTACGAGGAGTAACTGAAGGAACTGAGGCTGTTCAGTCTGGGGAAGAGAAGGCTGAGGGGAAACCTTATTGCTCTCTTCAAATACCTGAAAAGGGCTTACTGGGCTGGTCTCTTCTCACTAGTGACAGGTGACAGGATGAGAGGAAATGACCTCAAGTTGCACCAGGGGAGTTTTAGATTGGATATCAGGGAAAACTTATTTACAAAAAGGTCTCTTAAGCTCTTAAGCACTGGAATAGGCACCCAAAGGAAGTGGTTGATCCCTGGATGCATTTAAAAACCGTTTGGATGTGGTGCTCGGGGACGTGATTTAGCAGTGGGTTGTTAGGGTAGTATGATTCGGTTGTGTTTGGACTTGATGATCTTTAAGGTCTTTTCCAACCTGAGCAATTCTATGATTCTATGGAACTTTTTCTTAAACTGGCTGCAGTATGATAATTGTATTTATTTGATCTCAAATTTAGAAACATCAAGAGCATTAGTTGCTTCTAAAAACCCACAGATATATATGTATAATGTACATACTATTGTATACAAATATTCATGGGTACATACAAATATAATATCACATGCTTAATTAATTCTTTTTAACAAATAAATCATTCAGCAAATTTTAATTCTAATACATACAAATCAGAAGCACACAAGGAAGCTAACTGCAATCTGAGCCTGCACCCTCTTCTTGGCAAATTTAGAAAGTTACACTTTAATCGGCATCCTGCTTCTTTGACATTCCTTCCTCTGCTGCCTCTAAATACCAGAAAAAAATTAACTGTGAGAGCAGGTCTGCATTCATTCATATCAGTTAGTATTCCTACTATCACAAATAAGATATACTACCCTTGCCTATGCTGAACAGAAACTGGTACGGCTCAGTAATGAATGTATGCAAGTCTAAAGAGATTATTTCAGCTGGTTGTTATCTAGTTGGGTCAGAGTTTAGATAGGGAGTCACAAAAGTCAAAAGAGACAAACAGCATAGGTGGCCTGTGGATAAAGAGGTTCATTCTTCTGTGCAATCAATCACCTTCAGGGACAGAGAGTTTGTTTCATAAGCAAAGAAAACAAATACATGTATGACTGAGAGGGTGAAACCAGCTTTGAAGAGACATGATTACATTTGACTGAGTAGTAGCACACCAGTTTCATCGTAAACATCCAGCTTAGATTGCACCACATAAATATACATGCAGGGGACTAACTTCCTTTAATTTTAAATTGGAGTATTTTCATTTTCAGCATAAAATCCTATTTGCAGCTTTTTTTTTGGGGGAGGGGGAGGGGGGGGGGGGGGGGTTGGGGGGGGGGGGGGCGGAGGTAGAGGAGGGGATGAGGAGGGGTGTCACATTCACATAAGTGATATTAAGACTAACATTCGTATCTGATTATTTTGCAGTAGAACTTGTACTGAGTTTCATGTTGAGTCTTTCATCAACCAAAACCTCCAAATCCTTCCCCTCAGGTCTGCTCTCAGGCCATTCTCCACCCAACCTGTATCTGTACCTTGCAATTGGCCTTACTCATGAAGTTGGCATGGGCTCACCTCTAAAGCCTGTCCACATCCCTCTAGTGTATCAACTGCACCAAACAACATGGTGTCACGTGCAAACTTGCTGAGGGTGCATTTGATCCCACTGTTACCTACGAAGATGTTACATAGCACCAGTCCAAGCACAGATCCCTGAAGAGTGCCACTTGTCACTGGTCTCCACTTGGACATTGAGCTGTTGACCACAACTCTCTAAGTGCAACCATTCAGGCAATTCCTGTGAAGTGGTCCATCTATCAAATCCATTTTTGTTACACTGGACAGTATCAAATAATGCTCTGTTCCCTTAATCCTCTTTTTAATCCTATTTTTACTTCAAGTTTAAATAAACTAAATTAAACAAACAAACAAACAAACAAAAAACATAAAAAAACCCCACTTTATTAAATGGAGTAGAAGAGTAGAAATGCAGGAACTTTACTGGCAACAAGTACAGTTATGTAGAATTCTAGAATTGTGGCAACATGAATGGACATTTTGATAATGTAAGTAACCCTTTTCCAGTTTAGGTTCAACTTAGTAACTTAGTGTTGCCAGTTGTACAATATGCAATGTTCCTGAATATCAAAGGATAGGTGTCTCAATAGTCAGGTTGCAAATAAACTAGTGCACGGTCCTGGCCTACTAGGGACAGAAACAAAAGCCTTTTTAATGACTGTTTTCGCAAGGTCATGTAACAATATGTGACACTACAATATCAGCTAGAAATAATTGCCAGTAAAAGCAGGGCCAGATGTAATCCTCAGCAGATCTTCCAGCACCAGCATAGTCCCGATAATCCGGCACAGTTAGCATTCACACCAGTTCTCCCCTGAGATCCACTTAACTGTATACAGCTACAGTATTCACAGCTGTACCAGGTTGTAGGGAGAACTATCAAGCCACATGTTACCAATATACCAAAAACATCACTTTCCTAAATAATTATATGAAGAAAAACTGACACATAAATTGAGTAAAGGTATCTCATTCTAACTGCAAAATGAGGAAGTTAGCTAGACAGAATGAATATATAAAAAGAATGTTTTTTTTATAGTCAGTGAGAATCAGAAATGCATACCAGTCATTTCTTCACATATCTCACTAATAATATAAGATGTCACATCATGATTTAATGAGCTGGCTCTACTTCACTGTTACACATAATCCTTTCTCATTTTTTTTGATATAAAATATAAAATGATGTCATAAAGATCTATTGTAGGAGGATCCTACCAGCCTATCATTAAAAAGTAGAACATCTGAAGGGTAAACTAAGATGGGGCTTTTAGTGAAAAAACAAAAAGCACTCTAACAAATCCATGTAGTAGTAGAGGGAAACATTTAAATCACTATAAAATTATTATAATTTGCTTGTTCCGAATATACTTAATATTTCATTAGATAGGTGCTTGGAGTTAAATCAGATTCCTCCTTCACTACTCCAAGAGAAAAAAAAAAAAAAATTGATCATGTTTTTTTCAAATGCAAATTACTATAAGCAGAGAAAGTCTTATTCAGCCCTGCTGCTTCATCCATTTGGATCCTACTCACATTTCCTTGGGAGGCTTGCTCTTTTGTCTCTGTGAAAATAAGCACAGATGTTGGTTCCACCTTTCCTAAAGCAAGTTTCACCTAATGACCATTTTGAATGTACCCCAGTTGCACCTGTTCAGCATTTTAAAGTGAAATAGAGCATTTGATTGACTCATGATATCTTGTCCAGATTTTCTTAACTTGATCATTTTGCCGTAAAAGCCAAGAGCTGATATGAGTAGCAGCCGCAGTAGCAGCTGGAGCAAGGACAATTTCATCATTCCTAGAAGCATTTTTTGTTGCTGTTGAAAGTTGGACTTTAAAGATATTTTAGATTAATTAGAACATTAGATGGCACTACTACTGCATTGAGGTACAAACAGAAAGAAAGGTAACCATATGTAATTATTTATAGACCTTAAGCATACAAAAATGTTGATATAATATTGGTCACATTCATCTCAGTACAACATGGCTGAAGACCTGCTCTTATTCCATTGCAAGTATCTGCTCTGCAAAAGTGTCTTCTCACAGAACTCAAAAATTCCACCAGCATTAAAATTTCTTGTTCTAAAACCTTCCTAAGGTTTTCAATTAAAAAAATGGTATCATTTATACTTTTGCAAATATGTGTAAACTTTACTGAAATCTATAGATTCATTTTTGGCTTCAGAAGACGTTGTCTCACAGGGAATTTGGCATTTAACGTTTAACAATGTATCATTTTAAGTAATTAATACCACCATTTACATTTAAAATAAAAAATTGTTTCAGAGCAAATTGTAAATAACACCATGAATGATGTCTTTGTTCCAAAATGAAATGAAAACTTAAATTTTCACAGTTTTCTTTAACAATTAATTCCATATGAAATGGCGGCGAAAAAAACCATCACATCAAACAATATTAAAAATAAATAAATAAATGTAACCTTTTAAATATATATATGTGCTAATCTGTGGCACAACATTAAAAAAAAACCAAAACAACAACAACAACAAAACAGGAGGCCATTCTGCAAAGAATTATTAGTATTTTGTTCAAAAATGAAGATACTGTGTTATGACCATGAGATATTTTCTTGACTTTTCAGCATTTTGAATCAATGTAAAACTGTGAAATGTTCTAATTTTGTCTATATTATTTTATTCAATAGGTGATGGTTTGTAAATCAGTGACAAGGCAACTGAGGAGTTTAATTTGATGCAATGAATTAGAACACTTTGATTTCATTTTTTTTACAATTTCATTATGAGATCTATTTTCCCAAAACATCTAAAATAATTGAATCTTATCTGTTTCGTCGTCACTTTGCGTATTTGATTTTGTAACTACAACCATTTTCTCCTAACAGAGTTTGTGATGTTTATGCTGCATAATTCTGCACATATGTACTATATATATATATATTTTTCTATATGCACGTTCACTGCAGAGAAAGAAATGATTCAATGCTGTATCAGAAGGAGATTATTGATACCTTAGGAGATATAAAGCACTAAAGAAATCACAAGGCAATTAGTTGATGTGCTATTTCTTATGAGAATTGTGTAAGGCTGAATACTTACAGGAAAAAAAAATGAAAAAAAAAATCCTACCTATCAAATAATTAAAAACTATACCATAGTGTAAATATACAAGGGGAATAATGAAGCCCTTGCAGAAAGCATACAATTTAAAATGACATGATCCTATATTTCTTTATTTTCTTTATCATTTTCAGTAATGTAAATTAAATGCCTATTGGTACACACACATTTTATTGATATTATCATATTTCATAAAGCATCATATATTTGAAGCAACTGCAGACATCTCATTACTAGGGAAAAAAACCTACATAACCAGAAGAGATGTTGTTTTTTATGTGATAAATGGATAATAGTGTAACACTAGGGCAATTCTTCATGCTTCTGTATGTCATGTCACATCCAGAATCAAAATGACTTGCATCAGAAAATGGTATCATAATGTGTACTATAAAAATTCAAAATATTTTTTACAGATATCAAATGTTGGCAGTCAGCGCAGTCACTTGTTATGTTGAAATATTTGACCATTGTAGTGAATATTCCTACTGAAATTCTCTCATTTGAAAGAAGATGTGTTGTGTTGTAATTTAGTCTTCATGTGACTGCAATTTAGAACTCTATTTGCTAATAATTAATTATCATATGATCAAACACTGAATAAAAGTATTGTATTGGTTAAAAGTTATTCTAGAGTACGTTCATTCAAGTAAAAGCTATCACTGACAAAATGTCAAGCTTCAGTGAATCAGATGAACATAATGCTTGGTAACTTACAACGGTATTTTATCATTGGCATTTATTAAATTAGCTGTGTTGCATCTTCAGTCTTCTTTTAGATGAACTAACATGTTGTCTTCACCCTTAGACAAACTTACGTGGACACAGGCTATTACAATAAGCGTCAGGAACTTGAAACTGATTTTTTCAAGTAATATTTCCAAATAAGTTTCAGCAGAAATCTTTGTCATTCAAACAAAACTTTTACAGTGCAACATAAAACATCAAGACACGTAGGTTGCTTGAGTTTTCTTTCCTAAATTGCTAGACTGACTCAATAAACACAGCTAACCATTTAAGCCCCAAAGGTGAAGTACTTCTCATACCACCTTCTTACCTATAGTGGCAGGCAAATCAGCCACATTCTCTACAGGATTATTCTCACAAGCTAAGGGTCAATCCCATCCCTCTTTTCAGTGCCTACCATACATATTTCCAAATACAGACAATTTTCTTCACACAAAAACTAGTCTACAGAATATCATATTCATAAAAACACATGATAAGGTGTAATCGTATCAGGTCACAGTTCCAAAACATCTCTCCTCTGCAAATCTGAAGTTGTTAGCATCAGCTGTTTGTGTTTCATGAATCTTAGGCACTGATTCCTACTTCCACTGAGTTAAACTGTACTTCCCTTTAAGAGCATTACCTGTGATTGGCTCTTCGGCAAGCTGACATGTTAGAAAATATATGAACGCAATGAAGCTACTGATACAATGCAAGCAAATGTTGCACATACACAGTGGAATGTGACTTCTGTTAGCTGACCTGCTTATTCGATGGCAGTCTTAAGTGTTAGAAATATGACTGTTTGGCTTTGTGGTTATTTCGTTTGTTTATTTTTTATTTCTGAGCCTAAATTTAGACATGTGAGTTCCATACAAAGCATCCTAAATTTTACAAGACGGCAGTCTTCATGTTCATGTACATGTACATGACAAAATATCTATATTCTTGCCAAGAAAGAATGCCCACATATTTGTACTGGTCATATACATATATGTATAATTGGTTTCTAATGGTATAACTCCATTTCTGCAATTATACTTTATGGATTGAACTTTTCAGTTGTTATCTATGAGCTGAAATCCCTTTGAAATAATATTAGCTGAAAAAAAACATGGAAACAAATCGTCCTAGATTCACTTTTGGATAATGAGATGATATACAGATTACAGAAAATGACCTTATTCCATTTACCCAAACTTAATCTTTAAAGAAATAGTCAAAGTCAAATGTCCTTTTGGGACATATTGATATGCCTTAACCAAGTAGGAACATTAGCTGCTGTGATTCAGTTTGTTATCCTTGAAGAACCACAACAAACATGCAGATATTTGATGAATAAATAAATGAATAAATAAAAAGATGTAGATTCTTAGACCTTAATGATCCATTCAGTCATCTGGATGGACTCTCTTATATACCACAAATACAGAACTCTGTCCAGTAATTCTTCCACTGAACATAATGTCTTCAGTTTGCAATACTATATCTTTCAGAAGGATATCTGATTTGGTTTGATTTATTTAAAAAATAGAAAATGCAAACTTAAGCTTTTGAATTGTGACACCAATTTTTTTTTATGTTTTTCTTCTGTAAATGCTTTAAACGTAGTACTTTCATTTTGTGCAGTTAGAAAAAGTAAAGTATGGTTATAATTAAGCTGTACAACTATTTTTCACAGATTTTAGAACTGATGTTTTTTCTAGCAGGAGAGAAAACTCAAATCAGAAAACAGGTGAAAGATATATTATTGAGCCATCTGCACAGGATTAGATAGTCTTCTAGAAAACTTTTAAGAAAAATATAAAATCCACAGCACACTTGGTTAGGTGAGCATCAATACAAAGAACAAAAGTCCTGATCTCCCAGAAAGTATTATATTGTGCTACATCTTCCTTGTCTCTGAGATCTCTTTCCTGCAGATTCCTGAATTAGAATTCCTGATTAGATATGTTATTAATCTTATTCACCGGAGAAAAGTTACATGTCTGCACAAATATTTGCTGGATTAGAGCCATATTATGTTTATGGTGATGTTTGAAGGATAAGCTCCTTTTAATTTTCTAATTCACTGGGTACACTCCATTTACATACTAAACACCCTGTTCCCAGTATTTATGATCTCTTTTAAGCATGTTTAGTTTCATTTTGCCCATAACTTAAGAAATATGTACAATGTTCACCAACAATAGCGGACAAAATAAATTTATGTTGGAACTGCAGCAATACTGTCAAAACAGATGCTGCTTAATAGCTAAGAAAAGGTCTTCAATCAGAAGGGCTGTGAAACGTTTACCTTCTGTAAGTAATGAAATAACTCTAGGTAGGGATGTGAGTGTTCTAAAGCTAATCAAATACTTAACAGGAAAGGGTGTTTTTTAATCTTAAAACTAAAAGGGAAAACAGAACTGCATATGTGAGAAAAGTTACATTTGAACTAGTAAAACTAGGAGATTCTTTTTCTAGATCACAATGTTCATATTAGAACTTCCAGAGTCAGATCAGAGAAGACAGCCTTTCAGCACTTCTTGCAACATGATAATGCCAGGTTACATACCAGTTTGAAGACCATGGAGCACACTTCCAGTCTTGGCTGGACTGTCCTACCCCACTGTACTGCACTGTATAATCCAGATTTGGAACTTTCTGATTTCAATTTGTTCAGGCTGATGAAATTTGGACTGCATGGGCAGCCTTTCTCCTAGCAAGAATGCTATCATACCAGCTGTGAAACAGCAGGTCACCTCCACTGGTGCAGACATTTATGAGTGTGACATGCAGTTACTTTTTGTCACTCAAAAAATGTGTAGCTAATGGTGGTCATTATGTCAAAAAACAGTGTTTTGTAGCTGAGAACTTGCTCTACCGAACAGTGTCATTGTGCTCTTTGCATCAGTTGTGGTTTCCATGGAAATAAACAGGAGCCATTACTTTCAGACCAAACTATGTATTTTTTTATAAACTGAAGGTACGAGGGCTGCCAATTCTTATACTGTTTCTAAAAAACAGTAAGAACAAAGATAAACCAAGCATTCACAGAACAGAAAAATATTCTGACCATAAGCTCATTTCTGTACTGAGTCAGCAGTATCCACCTTCTAACTAGAAGAATTCAGAAAAGCTCATTTATATTTTCTGCCCATCAGAAAACTCAAGAGAAAAGCATAAGTTCTGCACTGATTATTGGCTGTTAATGAGTATGGCATTTCAATCACAAAAAGTGAAACACCAAAACATAGAAATCAAATGGATGTTGACCATACTATCAAAAATAGGAGGCAAATGAGTCATTTTATATCTTTTACGTATACATATGCAGTTATATGTATATACATATCTTTCCAAAAAAGAATATGAAATAAACCTCATCATATTCAGGTTCAAAAGAGTGCTAGCAAGACTGCAGAATCTGGGCTGTAAGAGATTAGACATATATTCACACATACTCACACCATTCCTCATTTTTCTATAATACAGCCTTCAAGTATTTCATGACTTAGAAATTATTTTCTACATTTTTGCATATGAAAATTGGCTCATGCTTTCTAATCTTGTTAGCATTGTAGCATTCCATTTGCTGAAGCTCTACTTTAATTTGAATTTCTAAATAGCTTGCAATTGGTTATTCTAAATACATTTTCAATTCTGTTATAACCATGAAAAGCTTTCAAAAGTATTATGAAACTTTCTCTAAGATAAAGTACTCATATTTCAAAGTAAGCCTTCTGTCTATGTATTTCACAGAACTCACAATGTTAGCTGAGAGAAAACCCCTTACTACATATGATACAGTAAGGCTGATAGTACTCTGCTGTTAGCCTGAATTTTGTCCTCTACATTATTTCCCATTTTATTTTTAACTGTTTGGTTAGCCTTTCTCTCTCCTTTTCTTTCTCGGCTCTTGAAAAGGTGAGGTACCAAATAAAGCCAAGTTGGGACACCAGTAGGTACACCTAGTTAGACAGAAAACTGCTGTGACATTGAGGAGTAGGCAGTCTGAGGTGAGTCTGGGGAACAAACGCAGGACATGGTATATCAGTTGCTGAAAACAAATTTTTGAAGAAATCTAACTTGCAAAAAGACAATAAAAACAAGAAAAAAAAAAAAAAAAAAAAACAACACCAGTATGCCAGCAGTCCATTATTCTATTAGTTGATTTTTCCCTTGACTACCAAATACCAAAAGTTCGCATCACCCTGACTGTGCAAGGAGCTGCCTAAGACAATAGGAAGTGACAAAGTGTGAGAGCATATGTTCAATTTCACTTGTTCCAATTAAGCATTTTATTAAATTGAACAACAATTTCGTGCTCTGCTCAAGATACTCAGCTCAAACAATGGAAGGTTTAATCCTTTCTTTCTCAACAGAAAATGAACTTGTTTTGTTTCTATACAATAGCTCAGTACCTTTTGAGATCTAGTTCCAGCTTCTGCTCACAATCAAGGCTTACAACCTGAATCACACACCTTGCAAGAAAGCAATAAAATGAAGAAATTATAAAGCATATTGAAATGTGTGTCAACAAGTAAGATATCCCTACCTAAACCATTTCACTTCAAGAGGAATAATTAAATATTCATGGAACTCATTTTGAAGGTTTTGCAATGCCATAATAGCATGAATGTAGAGGAACATCATTTATTAAATATTCTGTCCACAGTTGATTTTCAGCAGAATACCTTATCTAGTTTAGTCACTTTAGTGATGGTGTAAAGATATTGGAGAGACTCCAGAAGACAGCAATGAGAACAAACAGAACTTGAGAAAATCAAAGCACAGGGAGATGCTAAATTACCTAAGGTCAGAAAAAAAATGAATTGAAGCTAAAAATTACAAGTCTTTCAGCAGAAGTATAAAAATAAATTGTTCCATGTAGATAATTTTTTTTTTCCTTTGAGTAGGACATGTAGTTTGGAAATTTTCAGAAATGTAGTCTTCTGTGGGAGGAGTAGATGAAGGATGAGAATCAGAATCAGCTTCACACACTTGCATTTAAGCGATGAAAACACAGGCATTCACACGTGAACCAGGTAGCTAAGCTGCCATCAAATTCAGTGGAGATTAGAGAAATATTCTTAGACAAAATATAACCTTTGCATTTTCTTGTCTCAGAAAGTTCCTGGATTCCACTGTCCCTATTGAAATGAGTACAAAGAGAGTTCCGTTCACATGCAGATGTCTCCTTTGTGTATTCCTAAATTTACATCTGAAACTCAAGCTGAATCCTTCCCTAGAACAATTCTGCAAGTGAGGATGGTGAAGTTCTGGAAAAGACTGCCTATATATGTTGACTCAATCAGTAGAGAGTGGTTTATACAGAGTTGATCTTTCCTTGGGGCAAAGGCAAAGCTGTTCTGTAAAGCAGAATAGCCTAGCTCAATAAAACTTGAAATTGTAGCTTCTGTATTGCTATTAAACACTGCCTACAGCATGCTCTGCTCACTGCTTATTCTCTAGGGAGCCACACAGCTTGTGGCAGAAATCAAAGTTTGCTTCCCTGTGCATGCCCAAATAGGCAAAAACTCAGATGATACTACACCACCACTCTTGAAAATTATTGTTTTAACTAGGCAACAACACCCTGGGTAAAGAAAAGGGTTAGCTGAGGTTTCTTCCTACACCTGTCTCTGAAGGGCAGAAACAGCACTATGAGCAATTCCATTAGAGCAGAATCCAATTCCCAAATCTTGAAACTTTCAAATTAACTTCTAGTTATAGATGATAGAAACACAAGGTTGTGGATCTTGGTATAGTTTTGGCATAAACTCATTAAAAAAATCCTACTCATTACCTTTAAGGTTGTACCTTTAAGGTTTGGCCTCTTCTCCCAGGCAATGAACAGGAATCGGGGAAATGGCCACAAGTAGTACCAGAGGAGGTTTAGGTTAGACATGAGGAAAAACCTTTTCTCTCAGAGAGTCATCAGGCACTGCAATGGTCTGCCAAGGGAGTTGGTGCAGTCGCCATCCCTGGCAGTGTTCAAGAGATGCCTGGATGAGGAGCTGTGAGATATGGTTTAGTTTGTGGTAGCAATGCTAATGAGAAGGCAGTTGGACTAGATGATCTTAGAGGTCGTTTCCAACCTTGTGATTCTATGATTCTATGGTAGAATGTAGTCTTACCCTTTAAGTTATCCACTATAGTTATATAAATTCTACATCTCACGCATACTTGTATTATTAAATTCAGAATATCATTATGCAACCTGCTGTCTACACTGTGGCATGCATCTGTTTTCATGCTCAAACACAAATTCATAGAATCATAGAATGGTTAGGATTGGAAGGGACATTTAAGATCATCTGGTTCCAACACCCTTCTATAAGCAGGGACACCTCCCACTAGACCAGTTTGAAACAATTTTCCTTGTCCTGTTGCAACACAGGAAATGTTTTCCATTTTTAAGTCTAAAATACTTTATGCAATGCCTCACATTGGAGGACCTTAGTTCAATGCCCAGAAAAGAGTAAAATGGAATGCAACACCCTGAAATACAAATTTTACCTCATTTAATTCAAGGAAATTAGACTAAGAGATCCATCGGAATCACCTATCATCAGTCAAGAGAGATGTGCACTTATATTATTTTCGTTCAGTCAGAATACTTCTGTTTAAATTTTTCTTTCTATTATAGATTTCCTTATTTTGAAGAATTAATGAATATATAGAAGAAACAAGGCACATAGAAACAGAGAAGCTGTAGAATTCATAGAAGCTGAGTTTTCACAGCAGAGTTTTCTTTTAATAAATATACTTATGTTGCTCAAATCTCAAGTTACTTTGAAAACAATAGAAAAAATAGGGGCTAAAATACACTTAAAAATAATTAAAAAAAAGGCTTCAGTCTGCATGGTTACTGGTGCAATGGGCTCTGAGTCACCAATTAGTAATATATATATATATATATATATATATATTTTTTTTTTTTAATGCTCATAGGCTTAGTCTATATATGATGTACAATAAACAAGACCTTGCTGCCTCTGTCTACTGTCCGACCTAGTTAAATCATTTTCCAGAAACAACCTGGCCTAAAGGTCAGGAAGGACACTCATTCCAAGTCTCTAAGTGGGCTAATTGAAGCTAACTTTGAAGAAGAAAGATCCTCTGTTAATTTGGTGTGTGTGGGTGAGTGCACATCAATACCACAAAGAGCTCCATTATTGCTGTATCAAAGTAAATAGCTGAAAAAAATGTTAGTCAGGGAGATGAATGATGAGTTAAGTGTTAAGTAGACACTGAGTGCAAACAGAAAGTAGCATAAAGTTGCTCTTAGAAGGAATGTGGCATCTGTTAACTCTTTAATTTCTTCTGTGTTAGATCTATTTTTTTATTATTTTTTTATTTTTAGATCTTTTTTATACTGCATGTTTTTTACTACAGGATTCAGTGAGATATTGCTAAAACTTTTAATGTGCTAATTCAGTTTGTGGGGATTTGGGAAGGCTCTCCCACATTAAAACACATCTTAAATAGTTTTATTGCATTTGATATATCATATTAACTCCTAATAAGTTACTAACACTTAACATTGCTTGGAACAAACCCATTCTAGTCTCTGAATCCTATTCATAAGCCAGCATGGGGTTAACACTGTGCCTCCAGGGGAGCTTTGTAAAGTTCTGGGTCCCAGTAGAGTGAAATTTTCCACCTGCATCATCCTGTTGTCTTGTCAATGAAATGTGGAAAATAATGTTTTTGTCCTCAGAGTGCAGGAATTGCAATTGTTCCTGATGTGGTGTCACCTTTTTCTCATTTTCAGCAATGAAGGGCCAAGAACAATCAAACTAGTACTTGTAAACTCACATTGTCCGGAAGTCTACTATAGCCAAGTTAAAATATATCAGTCTAGTTGTGGAACAAATCTATAGAGCCCATCCGAAGTTTTCATGTGCTGGTTTTCAAGTGTAGGAGAGCATGTGCCCACATATAAACACTGTCTGGATCAGCAACTTAAGCTTGATATTCTATGTTCATACATGAGAGTAATCAAAACTAAATGTCTAAAAAGAGCTGACTGAAAAATAACCTGCAAAATAATTGTATTTGAGCAGGTGTATGTTCTTCCTCAAGAGTGCTTTTTACAAAAAGATAGCTCACACCTGTTCAGTTTCATAAAACATGTAATACAAGACCTGAAATTCACTAGTTAAATAGAAGAATTCAAGAAATGCAAATTGAGTAGGATAGAAGAGTAGTATAAAGGAACTTTTGTGAAAGAAATATAGAGTGAATGGTAGGATACAGGGACACTATAAGAATAGAAATGGAACACTTGCTGCTGAAAGTATTAAAAGACTATTTTTAGGCCATGGTATATTTATTTGTATCGGTATTTATCTATTAAGGAAAGGGAAAATGTTTTTATGATATACATTGATAACCTACAGTGTAATTAGAGAAGGTAGTTAAGTATAACCCAGAGAGAAATCTAATGTTGAGAACTAATATAATAAAAATGCAAGGAACACTCTTGTGTGCATTTAAGGACTAGAGATAAAACTTCTGCATTAAGGAGAGAATTCAGTCAAGTCTTACCACTGCAGAAGGGAAAGCAGAATTGAGGACGTGAATTAATCACTGAAAGCACCCATGAAAAGAAGACAATTTCTGCTGTGATGCTTCATGAACAGTACTACTAGTCATACTTATTAATGTAGGTTTACAAAGAATGGACAGAAAATGATCTAGCTTGTGCAATTCTATACACAATATCACAAATAATGAAGAAACATTCACAGAAATAAAAGTGATAAAGAAAAAAGGCTACTGAGATAAAACACAGAATGGAATTCCTGTCATACAGGAAAGACTATTACAGCTTGACTTCTTGAGTCTAGGCAAATAAAGAGACTGTGACTATCTTCTTCAAGCAGTCAGGATGTGTAGTGAGGGATAAAGCAGAGGAAAAGACTAGAAAATAATATTGTATGAGACAGTAAGTTTAAAGAGATAAGCAAAGCAAGCTTGTACAAACAATACAAGAAGTACAAGCAAATTATTAAATTCTTTTAAAGCTTTAAATTAATCACTGCCTCAGTAACTTCTTAACAAATTTTTGAAAGCACTTCTTACAAAACATGAAAACAATCCAAAACCCAAGGCTGATCCTTTTCAAGCGATTTGAAATTGTGTTTGTTGTACTGATGTGTGAGTCTTATCTTTAAATCTTGCACTTCAGATAAAAGTAAAGAGCTCTCAAAAGTGTCTGTAAATAGAAAAACCAGTCTCAGAGATACAGTAACCCTTAGGGGACAGATGCTGAAAGTGAAAAGAGAGAGATCATAACACGTAATATCTTATATACCTTAAGCAGCTATCTACAAATTACAGTCGGGTGCACTGATGTACAGTGTTAACATTTTCAGACAGCTTACAGGTACTTTTGGGTTCTGTTCACATAGCTTTTAGTACATCTCTGAAATTCTTTCAAGTCTGCTTCAGTGTCAGAAAGTGAATCTATGATAGTTTCTTCATATTAGAAGAATAACTGAATCTCATAATTTAAACTGCTCTTTGGAAGGTAACTCAGAAGATCTCTAGCCCATGCTCACACACAGGAAGGCAAAGTTACTGTGAAATCAGAGTAGAATGCTCAGAGTTAAATCAGAGTTTGTTCTGGAAAATCTCTAGGGATGCACACTGCACAGTCTCTTTGGGCAGTCTGACCCACTGCCCTCATGGTAAGAAAGTTTCTCATTAGTCTGAAACTCTCTAGATTCAGCATACACCTGATGATTCTTGTCTCCCACCAGCCTCTTGTCTGCTCCACCACTTCCCCTTGGCACTGGGGGCTGCTAAATCCTTCTCAACTTCAGCCCAGCTTCTGCAGCCTCTTCTCACAGGGCAAATGTGCCAGCCGTCCTGACACTCTTCATGCCCTTCACTGAGCTCACTCCAGTTTATCAGTCACTTTCTTGAACTGGTGGCCCAAAACTGGATACGGTCAAACATGCTGAGCCCCGCGGGTTAATCATCTGCCCCAGTCTGTTAGTGTTCCTGTTAACACAGCCCAGGACAGCTAGTCTTCTCCACCTCCAAGTCCCATTGCTGTCTCCGTCTGTTTGTTGATCACTGGGACCCCCAGGGGTCAGAGCTGCTCCCAGAGAGGCAGGCCCAGCTGTGTCATTGCTTGGGCTACTTCCAATGTGCACAACTTGGCTTCTGCTCTTACTGGATTTTGTGAGGTTCCTGTCAGCCCATTCCTCCAGCCTCTCCACATCTCTAATTTTTTTACGTTATCTGCAAACATGAAGGACAAGAACTCAGTCACCTCCTTTAAATCATGGACAAAGACTCTAAACGTGACGTCCCAGCATATAGTGCTGCATGCTCCAGTCTCCTGACAGAATAGAACACATTAACCACTAAACTTCACTGAATTTTTGTTTTTATTATTTTGTTTAATTTTCAGAAAACAAAATCTGTTTCTAAAAGCAAATTATAAATAATTTACCAAAAAATTGAATCCTCCCAAATAAGTAGGAATTGCATCATGAGAGTGATTTTCTTATCTGCCATTAAGCTACATACTTCAGAATCATACTTGTTCCTGAAAAAGAAGTCTAACAGGAGTGATTTTTCAAACTAGGTCCAAAATTTTAGCCTATTTCAAATTCAATTTGAATATGCACTTGTCTATTGGCATAGAAATAAGATGATTATATAATCTGGGTCTGACTCTTTCACTGAAGCACAAACAGCAGTAAAAGATAAGAAAGGACGACATTGGACCATTTCATTTTGATTTAAAAGGACTATGACAGAAGGGGGGATACAGAGGAACTACCAGATCTTCATTGTGCATAAAGATAGCAACATCTGAACAAAGTGACATCTTGATAAGGTTGACTATGCCATGTCCAGAAGATGTTAAATTAAAAGATATTCCGAGAGAAAAGAGCAGATTGGAGACCTGCTCATAAAGGTCAAGCTGGTGCAATCACTGACAATTTGATCTATTGCTAGGTGTGACTGTGAAAGCCGGATCCTCAAGGCAGTAAATGTGAAGTCATCAGAATCCTTTGAGATCTGTGTGGCTGATATACATTGAAGACTTCAGAGAAGGAAAAAAGACAAATGAGCGTATATTGCAGCAGTGCAGAAAGAACCATTTACTGTTCCCAGAACATCAAGGAGTGCAAGCTGAAATATTTCAGGGACACACCAAGGAGAGATGGAGATCGATCAGCAAAAACAATAGTGCAGGGCAGAGCTGCAAAAAAAAATGGAAGCAGGGATTGGGTCAGCAACAAAACAGAAGGGGAGATTTCCGCAAGCAATGAGGAGATGTCAGGTGTTGTGAATCATGATGCAAAGGGCCACTGACCTTCAAATTTAAGGAAGAGCTTGATAATGATGGATATAGGTAATTTATCAAACAATAATGTCAGCTGGTAAGCAGCCTAGTTAAAAGACAAATGAAATGTAGCTTTATGTTTCTGACCTCTCAAGCACCATACAAGTACGATGATGCTTTTTTTGTAATAGAAGTTGTAGATACACAAAAATCCTCCTTCATACAAATTTATAAAATATATCTAGATACTCATCACACACAAACACCATAAACATTCCTAAACTGGAACAAATGCAAAATTACATAAATTGGCTAAGAAACTTTTATAAATTCACGTCACACTTTAAATATTCTCTTCCAGAACTTAATGCTACATTATTATTACAAAAAACACACTTTTTTTTGTTTCAATATTAATGAAATTAAATCATTAATTGTTCCTTAATATTTTCCTCAGTTTTAATGAGCGATGCCATTATTCTGAAATCTTTATGTGCTTTTCAACATTTTCTCAAGCACATATGCTATTTGTTTGCATTTTACTGCTCTTGCAGTGCTGCAAGAATTCTGCAAGAATCACTTGAGATGTGAAGAATAATATGGTGACAAAAAAAAGAGATAGAAGAAAATCTTATACATACGTACACAGATTTTGTTACAAATCTACCTGTACCTGGATCACAAGTACAATTAATAAATAGAAAAAAAAAATAGTAGTAAATTATCAATAAAACAAAGTTTGGCTAATGAAATACCAAATTAAAGCAAAATAGCAAAATTTCTTGTATATATGGTATGTTTTAATAGTCTGATGCCCTTTCAAATTTACTGTACAGCAATTACTACCCCATTCTGTTGCTACCTTTACTTATCTTTAAGCTGGACTTTTGATGCTAACATTTCATTTTCTGTCTGACCCATTCTCTCTTCCTTTCTACCATTCTAGTACCTCCAGAACTCAATGTTTCCCTCTGTGACTGAAAATGGGATTCTTAATATTATTAGGTAGCTTATCTTGAAATGGAATTTCATCCACAAAAATACCCTGGTGATTTAAACAGTAGGACCAAACTCTAGCCTTTTTTCCTGCTCCACATTATTTATGCACCACAAAAATAGGCACCAAGGCTTTTATGTCTTAACTGTATTTCTTCATCCTTAATCTGGTATTTCAGTTCTGTAAATTAGGAATTATGAAGAAAATAAACTTTCTGTTTCATATGCCTATTATGGTATCTTAAATAGGAAAATCATCCACAGATATATTAATTCCTCTTTTCACCTAAAACTGACAAACTACAGATGCAAAAACTGCTGATGTTCCCAAATGTTGCATATGTGTAGTTTTAATTTACTACTGTATGTGCCTTTTCACAGAATCACAGAATCATAGAATCACAGAAACACCAAGGTTGGAAAAGACCTACAAGATCATTCAGTCCAACCATCCACCTATCACCAACAATTCTCACTAAACCATGTCCCTCAGCACAAAATCCAAACGTTTCTTTTGTTACAAGCAACCTGAATGAGAGAGAATAGCTCTCAGCACCGTGCATTAGATGCATCAACTTAATTTCTATCTGTATGTTGCACGTGACAAATCACAGCTTCTAAATGTGAATGAACTGCTTAAGCTACCTCTGTCTGCATGTCATGACTCCTTGAAAAGCAAGATATATTACTTCAAAGATTTTTGCATGCTTATAGACCAAAAATAAATAGCACTATCTCACTTAGTTAAATAATGTGGGTGTCTATATAAATCAAGAGTTCTACCATGCTTTCAGGAGACAAGCTGGCAAGACATAGATAGTGCTTTATGATGAGAGTTCATGCACTTTAAAGAGGTGTGTCTTGGGAAATTATTACTTAAAGTCATACTACTATGTATTCTGTTTGGAAGATATTTTAATAACTCAGAAATTTGTTAATAAGCAGCAAATCAAATTTGTGATCAGGTGAAACAATGTTTTCAAAACATGTGTTGATGGCAACACAGAATTTTCTATGCTCAGTCCTAGCCAGCACCTTCTAACTCACTCTCTTGCTCTGTATACTTAAGACGGTTATAGCTTTCAGAGCACTTCTTGTCCATTCAGTCACAATAACCTATTTAAAAATCATATTACAAAATAAACCATAAGGGGTTTGTTTTATTTAAGGAAGAATCTGTAACTAACAAAGAACTCTTGGAGGGAAAGAGTTATATTGTCCTGCCTTATGCTTCTGTACTGTCAGCAGCTATGAACAGGTTAAAAAAAAAAAAAAGGAAACATACAACAAAGGTAGTCCTAGTTACTGTAACAGCCGGGAAACAGAACAAAGACATTGATATGGTGGAACAGAGTTAGTTTATATGAGTGAATGGCTTGCTATAACCTTTGGCACGCATTTCCATATTTTTCATTTCCACATCTCTAATTTTCGTTTTGTTCTTTGCATTGAGTGACATTGTTTTAAATGTAATTTTAACTCAGAATTGGCTATGTGGATGCATAATTACTGTCGGCCTAATCACATAATTAGAGCACATATATTTACATAATTGCAATACTTTATTAGAAAGTGTAGTTACATTCTTAATGGAATTATGTTTAATAAAATAATAAATGTCCTCAGAAAACTTTGTCAGAAGACATACAAAAGCACTACAAGGCACACTGTTGTTTGCTACCTTTTGTCTCCCCTTAGGTGTTAAATCACTATATAAATAATTTAACTACGATAAATAGAGATGGGACAAGACTGATTCATTTTTTGAAGACCAGACCCAACCTGTGGAGGTTTAGGATACAAACAACTTAATATCATCTATTTATTTTACTAGGGGTTATTTTTTTGAGATAGAAGAACAGTAATGACTCTTCATATACAACTCTAAATTATTCTGCCCTTAGTATCTCCACACAAACCAATAAGACAAGTTGAACTCTGAAAAGACCTTCTTAGTAAAAGTATCCAATAAACTGAGGATTGTTCTGATAGATTATATCGATTGCATTTTATTTGAAAGAGGAATCTAAAATCTTTTTGGAAGCCCTGTAGTAAGTTCAGTCTTTCCTTCAGTGGCAATAAATATTTGACTTCTCAGCTCTGGATATGTTTATAGTTTCATTCTTCCATTGACTTTAAAGACAAATAAAACAAACTTTGACTTTTGCCATTGATTGGTTCAAGAATTACTGGAGGGGTTCATTTTAAATCTGTATTTCTCTTTCCTCCCTCTATATTTTCCCCCAAAATAAAATTGCATGAGATGTGCAACTGCCCTGATTTTCTAAGAATATACTTGAGAAGTAGACCATCTAAGATCCCAACATTAAAAATAATGAGGCTTTTCTTCTTTTTCTTTTCTTTTTTTTTTTTTTTTTGAAACTTGGCACTGCTGAAGTAAATTTAAGCATAGCAAGACATGATAAATGTAATTTCTCCTATTCAAGTATGCATGTAAAACATTAATTATGTTCAAGCAGAATTTTGTTATTTATCCCTAAATTTAAAACATGAATTTAAAAGAAGTATAATTGCAGTAGGCATTTAGATGCAGAAAGAATACTATTAAAGAAAATGTTGGCCCAAATCCACATAAAATATTGTCCTATATACTAGGACTTTTTCTATATGCATCTGTTGCAAATGCTAAAAATCACAACACTCAGCAGGTATTATTCCTGTAACCTGCTCACTGAAGTGATTACCTGTGCATATCCAAGAATAGTTAATAATGGAGAGCCTTGTCTTTGAGAAAACATATAATTTGAATACTCCAAATCTGAAGGAGTGTCATCTAACCCTGTAAGGAGAAGGATGATCCATTATAGGTACTTACTTTCTTACACAACTGCTAGAAGTGTTAAAACCATGTTTCAGAGGTGGAGAAGAAATAAAAGGCATTTCCTGAGATTTTCATCCCAACAAGAAGATGTTCTTTCCTCCATCTTGTGAGCAGCGAGAATTGATTTTTTAAGCTTGAAGAACTGCAGCCCTATATTCCTAGAGGCACAAAAACAGGTCACAGTAAATGCTGAAAGAGGTTATACTACATGCATGCTATAAGTGGCTGCTTAAATTGAAGGTATATCCACAGTGGAAGGCTATCAAATGTGCATATATGAGATCACAGTCTAGCTGTTTGTATTTTGTTTGGTTTTTTTTAGGTCATGGAGGGCTTGGGAGCATGAGAGCATTTGAACTGTGCCTCTCACAAGGTGCTCTATTAGATTCGTAGCCAAAAAAAAAAAAAAAAAGGAAATGGGATGAAGACTGCAAGGACTGCAGCAGCTACTGTGTAGGTGGTGGAAAGAGACAGGAGCAGATGGTGAGCTAGGTACAGGTCATGTGGTGCCCTCCCTGACCAGTGTAGTCCCAGAGGACCCAAGAAGTTCTAGGCTGATGGTAGCAGGTGATGAGGCAGGTCCTGGGTACAATTGAGAAACCCAACATTGAGCAGCAGGAAACAGGAAAAGCAGGGAAACTGAAGGGAAATATACCCATCACACCAGACTGAGGACCATCCACAAGAGAAGAATATCCACACTTCTCCATTTTGTAAATACGGTTACTTGCAGCATCAGCCAGAGAACAATTGAAGAAGACCAGTCCGTAAGCAAGGAGAGCAGAGACAAAACTAGACACAGCACATCCTACAGCAAATGCTGAGTTGAAATGGAAACGTGGATCCCATGGGAAAGGACTTTGGAAGGAAATTGCAGATGTGGTTGCTTAAAGAGATTAAGACTCTTGGTGCACTATAGATCTTGACAATTCTTTTTTTTTTTTTTTCTTTAATGAGTGACATTAATTACATTTCAAATGTTACCATCAGTTTTACATTACAATTACTATCCCTTTTTAAAAGTAGTCTGTTTAATGTATTGTTTAGTCCAGTATCTAATTTAGGAACTACATTTACTATAATTTATTAGCAGTATTATCCTTAAATAAGGCTACTATTCAAGCAATACATTTTCTGACGCATTTTTTAATAAGTTAAACAACAACACTTGAAGTAATTGCCACTTGAGTATTTGAAGTATGAGTTTTATGAAATGATAATTCAGCTGAAAGCAGCAGCAAAAGCATCTCCTGTGAGTCAGAGGGAACACCTCTTCCAGGTAACATCCAGCTGTTCTACAAGATTGAGTACTGGTCACAAAAATTCTTTAGTCTGCCCTCAAGAGCAGTTGTGGGCATCTTCCCTGTTTCTAGAACAATAAACACTTTTTATCTCAGCATATAAATGCAGCTGTGAGGAAATGTTTCCTTGCACCACGACTGTAATAATTGTTTTGACTTAT
Source organism: Perdix hodgsoniae (assembly GCA_035772895.1). NCBI lineage: Eukaryota > Metazoa > Chordata > Aves > Galliformes > Phasianidae > Perdix > Perdix hodgsoniae. Next base: position 2,251,865 of record JAPSGF010000034.1, read on the forward strand.
TTGGGCCAAGCACAAATCCTGCTGTTCCTAGAGGATATATTACCAATGTGGAGAATATATAGCATATTTTAGTGGTCACTGGTTCAAACAACTGAGATCCTATCCCCTGGATGTTGTCCAGTTGATGGTTAAACTGAGGCAACCTTGGGTCCCATTTCATTGAATAAATGGGACATTACATGAAAAACAAGAAAAGTGATTCATGAAATGTAGATTTGGTCAACAAGGACTATGCAGTTTTAGAAAGTTTATCTGTATATTCTCTGCAGGTATGGCATTATCAATATGCAGACGGCCAAAAGTCTATATGTTCTTTGGCCAGAACCATTGAAGACATAAACATACCACTTTGATTATATTTTTGTGCTCTGATACTTTACCACATTTTATTGCTTAATTCTTAAAAAAGTATTCATATACCAAAAACATCAGTTATCCGCATGCTACAGATGGCTCACCTTTTTTGTTGTTTGTTTGTTTTTTGTTTTTTTGTCCATGGTCAAATGGTCCAAATTCAAATTCATGGTCCAAATTCAAATTCATGTTATTATTTGAATATATCAGATATTATCTTAATGTATCCTATATCATTGAGATTATGGTCATTCTGTCTTGAATATCATTCAAGAAATTGGTGAGAAAGAATTCATTTACATAATGACTGCATAATTGTACTGATTTTTTGTGCCCCCAAGACCACTATTCAACATAACTGCTCATCCCAAAAAGAATATGGATGTTTTTGGAGAAAAACAAATTTACTCAACATATGTTGGGGAGGAGAGGTGCTGCACATTGCTTACCTAGAAATAACCATCATGTTTTCTTATTAGAGCATTAAGCAGTTAAGAATAGCTGAAGACTTGATTTGAAGTGATCGCAAATTTTTTTAGACATAGACAAAAAGTTGATGCTTAAGTCTCAGAGTGAGAGGATTAAGAGTGATTCCTTTCATATGTTCTCTAATGCTGGAGGCAACTATCAGCTCCATTTTGAACAAAAAAAAACACCCTTCTCTGTACTATACCACACTTGCATAAAAACACATAGGCTGAGTACCTATCCCATGTTTAATTTTTGCTGCAGTTAGGAACAGGATAACATTTTTAACTTCAACTCCAAACCACATATAATATATATGTTTGACTCAGCACAAATTTGCATGTCCCTGTAGCAAAAACATAAAAATATGGTCTCCTTATATCAGAAACATTGCTCGAGGAAAAGTAGAGTGTGTGAATCTTTCTCTTAGCAACCTACATGCTACACACCTTCTAAGGAAGGAGAATCCTGACTTTCAGAACTCTTCAGTATAAGAAATTCATATCTGTAGGCACTTCAGCAAATATTGTCTGAGACGGTTGGACTAAGAAGAGTGAATAGCCACATTCTTTCCACTGTATTGAAGGTAGGAACTGTAAAAAGGAAATACTAACAGTAATTTTGTCAGAAGAAAATCCAACCTCACTGGGCAAGGTGAAAAACTGCAGTTCATGGAAAGTCATTGATTCCAAAAAGATGTAGCTTTTCACAAGCTGACCAGCCATCAAAAACTGCAAAAAATACTAGCATAAATTATGCAGTTTTTCTACTCTGCTAATCTCTATTCTGTCTTCACAAGGTAATTCTGCTGTTTTACAGTAATTATGGAAGTACTTCCAAATTACAACAATGCATAACTCAAGACCTCTGCAACACTACATCAGCTAGATAACACGACTTCCTAACTGAAATAAATTAGGTCACTGGGTCAGCAGTAGCTATGAGGCCAAAAAAGCAGTTTTAGCGTCGGAAGGCTTCTCTCCAGATGCTTTGACTTGAGAACATTTTCTTGCAGTTTTGCTGTTGTTCTTCTCTTTTACTTTATATTTATCTGCTAAATACTCTAGGAGCGGTATCAAGTGCAGATTTTTACCACCAGGTGCAGCACACTTCTGTCATATCATACATTTCTTATGCACTGTACACATATATATTCTCCCTTAGTACTAAATTGTTCCTTCTGAGGTTCTAACAGCACATTTCAGTGCAAACTGCAGTCACTATTTGCAACCTACTTTTTTAAGACAAATACTGCATTTTGGCTTCTAGGAATCAAATGTAAATGAATTTATGCCCATTCACACACAAAGGAAAATGTTATTAAATCTATAAAATACACTACTAAAGCTGAGAAGTAATGCATTCAACAAATTAAGTGGACCTTTCTTTGGAGATCGAACTCATTTGAAGGTGATCTTAGTTACTTTTGAGATCATAAATTTCTTGCTTCAGTTTTTCTTTAAATGTAGATTTAGAAAAACATCTAAATGTTCTAGATGGAAAAAGAGAAATTGTTCACCAATAAATGAAAGTCACAACTGGCCAGTTTGAGTGGCCTGAGACAAATGAAAGCCAGATAAAAAATTAACAAATATTAAAAAAGAATAAGACTGTCAGATTGCACAGCACTAGGACCATGAGATTATCAACATAGTGAAATAAATCAGTATCTCATTGAGTCTATAGATTTAGCAACAACCCACATAGAGGAAAAACAGCAAGAGCATGTTTTCATGTTATAATACTGTAGGTTAGGATTTATAGCAGTATTATTCTACCAGAGAGATATGTGCTGCAGGAATTCATGGGCACAGATGTAAATACTTCAAAAAGTCTTAGGCTAAGGCACATTTCCACCATTATAATATATTCTGAAAGAAGAATATGTTTATTCTAATAGAAAATTTCTGTAGATTGCTCACACAGACAATTGGCTATTGATGTCTTATTCAGCTGATTTGGATTTGTTGTTTTCGGTGGGGTAAAATATTATATAGAAGATTTATCAGAGAGTCTATCTTAAACTGAAGCTTTAATTGAAGATTGGTGTGGAAAAATGAAAGAAAAACATAATTATAATAGCCTCCAGATGTAAGAAGACGAGGAAATGCCAAAACAATAACGTGCCACCTCTCACTTGAAATTGCTTTGGCATGAGCATCCTGGAGAGCAATCAATCTTTAAAAAGAATTCAGGGCAACATGAAGGTGGTAAACTGGTCTTGTGCTTACCCATACTGAAGAGCAGAATTAGTAGGAATGCATATAATATGACCAAAAAAAAAAAAAAAGAAAAAAGAAAAAAAGAAACACGTTTTCCACAAAGAAGTTATACTTCAGTGACTCACTGAGGTTCCTTGAAACTCAGCAGTAAAGAGACAAATATCTGGATTTCAAAAATGTACCAAGAGTCCCCCCTTCCATCTCACCTTTCTGAAGAAAGTGAGTTGTTATGCAATAACAAAGAAAGTCTGTGGGTACTTAAATAGTTAGATAAAAGACAGGAAGCAAAATATGGGAATAAATGGTGAAATCTCACAGTAGAATGACAGGGATGTGTGATACTGTACATCAGTATCTAAATGATGCTATTCCACATGTCAGTAAATGATCCAAAATAGTATAACTAGCATTGCAAAGTGCAATGAAACTTCAGTTACTAACTGCAGTAAAGGCAAGGTCCAATGGTGAAAAATTGTAGAATGACCTTAACACGAATGATTGGATGACAAAATGACAAATATGATACAAAGTAACTTGAGATAAAATGAAGTAAATTAAAGAATAGGTTCTAAGTTTGCTTAGAAAAGGAAGTGACTGTTCCAGTCAATAAATAAATCTTGGGGCTACGAAAAGCACCAAAATGCCTTTTCATTTCACTATAGAATGCAATATATTTCTAAAACCATCATGTTTTATAGTAAGGTCCCTCAAACAAATAAAAATTCTTATAAATCATTTAGTTAAAATTATTTACTTACATACTGTGAAGCATTTAAAGGGCTAGAAATAATGTTTCTAATGCTCTTTATTAGTACATTAATTCTGTCATTGCCTTATGATCTGCAGTGTCAAATTTCACTCTGCACATCCTCAAAGCACTTAGAATACTATGGTAAAATACTAACAAAAATATATCGAGTTTGCATTTCCCAGTTTCACATAAGAAAAGATTTGCACTGTACAAAATGAAAAAATATTTCTCTGGAAAACAAAGCAATTTTCCCTTAAAACAGCTTGCTGAAGCAGTACTATTCCTGCTAGAAGTGCAAAAGAAAAAAAAATGCATGAGTTTCTGACATCCATATAATATTGAGCATTTCATGGGGTTTTCTTCCTCACTAAGCCAATATGGAATAATAATAATAATAATAATAATAATAATAATAATAACAACAACAACAACAACAACAACAACAATAAAATATATGCAATTTATTTATCTAAATTTGCCAAGCCCCAGGGAGCAGAGGAGTTCAATAGTAACAGTCACCTGTCCCTTTCTTATAGATAAGGCAACTAATATGAAACTAATATGTTATAAAATACTAATTGGCTCCAGAAAGTTTGTATCATTGCTTAATACCATTGCCATAGATCTGCAGAAGCAATACAGTCATTACCATTTGCTTATTAAAACAATACTGACTAAAATCAAAGAGAGGCAGAATTTATTGCAAAGGAAAACTCCTCAGGGGCATACAAAAAAGCTTGCTGCAGCTCAAAGGAAATATAAATTATATTTTCGATGCTGGAATTCAGGAATAGAGAAGAGATTTGGCTAGTCAATCTCCAAAGATGCTAACATTAAATTCAAAGCTGCGCTAATTAAAAATTTCTTTACATTAAAACTTTGCTGATTATAAGTTGGATTTCTTTTTTCTAGAAAAAAAAAGACTGTAAAGTAAAAAGAGAAGGTTTACTACACAGAGAGAAACAGAGGATACTTAATGAGGTGAGTTTAGGTTCAGATATGTGAATTTCAAGGATATGGAAAGATTAACAATAGAAAAATCCAGATTTTTACAATTATTATGATTACAGGATAATCTCTAGAATCACCTTGTACTTCAGCTGCTAAAAGAACAGAAAGGTAGATCAAGTGAGTATACACTCTGCAATATACACAAAGCTTGCTCCATTTGAAAAACAGAAATACAAAACAGAGCAAAGCCTGTAATGTGAGCAGCATTATGTTCATCTACACAAACAGACCAAGGTATTTTGTCATAAATATAATATGTAGAACAGCATAAGGTCCTTTGCTAAATCTCTTCCAATGATTGTTTGTTTGCTTGTTTTTCTGCAGGAGATACGGTACAGGATCCTTCAAGAAAGTAATTACTTACCAACTTTCAAAATATAAATATCATTACACTATTTTGGTGTTTTCTAGAAAATATTACACACAAAAATCTGATATAATCTGATAAAACCAAAACCTAATATTTCATTCTTGCTCTTCAGACCTAGAAGAAATTGTATACTGGGCCAATTAAATGGTCCTGGATCAGTACATTTCCACCAGAAAATTCCTGAATAAAGCAAATAAGAATAGCATAGATACACTTTCTCTTCCCCTGCATTCATTCTACATCATAATTCCATCAGTAGTTTATCAATTGTCATTACTGGTGCATGGAACAAATTTGACATCATGCTGCCTGTACCAGCTGGGGACAGATTTACTTTGGAATTACATTGCAACAATTTGCTATCTTTAAAGTAAAAGATCTGAGATAAAATAATGCAAGAGAATTAATAACTTTTTCCCTACTTAAGCAGAAAACAAATCAGATTGAAAACTCCAGCTCCATTTTATTTTTTTTTTTAATTGCTTCTTTTGTTTTTATGGATTGCTCCTACCAACATTTAACAGAGCAAGTGGGAAGAATAATCCAGTGTTTATTGCTGAGAATTATGGATTCAGTTAATTCATCTTTTGAAAATTGTCCTTTATGATTTAAGGTATTTAAGCTCAAATTTTCAGTTTTGTGTGTTTTAATTTGCACTGTTTCCTAATGCTGAACTCCAGGGCTTTTATTTATCTTAGTCTTAATTACTATCTGAACATCCACGTGTAAGATCAGATCTTTAAAAATGCAAAATACAAAGCAATCTCCTATGATCACTCCCAGTGTTTTACAGTATTTCTGTCTCTTGTCCTATAGATGCCTTTTAATAGGAAAAACAGGAAAGCTGTAACACCAACTTGAGGGATCAATCACTGAAACAGTATGCTTTAGTCTCTTGTGCCATAATATAAACCCAATACAAGCTTTGATTTTTTTATAATTTTTAACAGATCATTTTCAAGATGTAAAAAGCATTACTGGTAATGTAAATAGCATTATTGGCAATGAATAAATACTAGTAATACCTTAGATTCACTAAAAAACATTGATTACTGAACTTTGATAAAACTCCTGTGCACACTTCCATGTACTGCTATATGGTAACTATTTAATTAGAAGAATAAATTATTTAACCAAAATTAATATGAAGTCTTCATGTATTTGTATTCTCATTAGATAACTTAAGTTGTTCATCAGGCAAAAAAAGGACTCGCAGAAATGAGATGCACATTTCTCTCCCATTGTCAGTGCAAGCTGGGGGTTGAAAGGACTGAGCACAGCACTGACAAAAAGGACTGGTTGGATGGGAAGCTGGACATGAGCCAGAAATATGCACTCACAGCCCAGAAAGCCAACTGTATCCTGGGCTGCATCAAAATAAGCATGGCCAGCAGGATGAAGGAAGTGATCCTGCACCTTTTCTCCACACTGGAGAGATCTCACCTGCAGTACTGCATCCAGATGTCCTTGGTGCAGAAGAGACATAGAACTATTAGAGTGTGTCCAGAGGAGGCACACAAAAATTATCCATGGGATGGAACACCTCCCTGTGAGGACAGGCTGAGAGCTGGGGCTGCTCAGCCCAGAGAAGAGAAGGTTCTGAGGAGACCTGAAACTGACTTTTCAATATCTAAAGGGGATCTCTAAGAAAGAAGGAGATGAACAATTTATCAGGGTCTGTTGTGATAGGAAAAAAAAGGGAATGGGTTCAAACTATAGGAGGGGAATGTTATACTGAATATAAGAAAAAAGTTATTTACAATAATAGTAGTGAGGCACTGGAACAGGTTGCTCACAGAGGTGGTGGATGCGTTATCCCTAGAGATATTCAAGGTCACAGGCTCTGAGAACCTGATCTAGCTATAGGTGTCCCTGTCCCCTGAAGGAGAGTTGCACTAGAAGGCATGTAAATGTCCCTTCCAACTCAAGTGATTCAATGATTCTATAACACAACAACAGGAAGATGGTGACTCCTGACCATCCTGTAACCAATAACCATTTATCTTTTAGTAATTATTTTGTGTAAAACCTGTGCTATGTATTTTGCTATATTGCCAAAACAGACAAAAAACAAACCTTGCCAATCCTCTGTTTAGAATGTTGCCAGAAATGAATTTATGTGTTAGATAAAATAAAATGGAAATGCAAAGATGAAAGGATGGCTGTATGCTTAAGACAAGCATGTAGGTCTTTGAAAGTTATCATCCAAAACCTGCACTGTGTGTCTCTTCTGTAAGCTTGAGGAACTAACCTAGGGCCTTATTTTCTGAAGAGCACTGGAGTCATTATCAGTGCCAAAGCACTTCCTCAGAGAAAATACTGTAAAGCGTGTCAGATGTGCTCTTCTCAAAATGAGGGCAATAGGCACCAAAATGGAAGGCAGTAAGCATGAAACCATGCTCAAGAGACATCCTGGATCATCTACTCTACTTATCTGCTAATGAAGGCAACCTATAGCAATATCCATTTTATAAATGGATACTGTTTTACTTAAACGAATTAAGATTTTGCCTTCTTCACACAAGAATTTTTCAAAGCACAGCCATAGCTCAAAAACGACAACAACAAAAATCCCACCAAACTAGCACTACACCATGTTTATTATAATTTCTTACTTAAACTAATTTATGTCCTTGTGTCAACACATTTTTAAATCAAATACATCTCCCTTCCCCCACTGGTGATTAATCAAAACTTTTTCAATCTCCACTTTGAAAGCCTAGATAAGACAGATTTCTTTCCAGTCTATCCTCAAAGAATAATTTCCAGATACTTAATAAAATTTCTTTCCACTTATTCCAATTTTAGAAATGCATCTTTCTCAATTTTGAGCACAAAGGCTCAGAGACCTTATGAGACGAGAACCTCCTTGCCTGCACTTGAAATACTTTTTTCAAAATGTGCTCAGGTAGCATTTTTTCTTTTCATGATCACATATATGCACATTTTATTCCCTGTCTTCTATACAAAAAGAGCCATTAGTTTAGTGATTTTCAGTCCCTAATTCATGACTGTGTCCCCTGTGCTATTAATACTTTTTCCTAATAATACTATTACTCCTCATGATCATTCAGTTTTGCTATCGAATTATATTCTGATTCTCCTTTTTGCTAAGGTTATTTTGTGACCTCAGTCATTTTCACTACCAGGCATCTACTTTTGCCGATTTTATTTACGACAGTATTAAACAAAATGGTCCAAAGACTGATCTTGGAGATATTGGTATGTAATGACTTCCTTCCAACCCAACAGCTCCCCTTTTAATGTCACCCAAAAAAGCCTTTTTTTTTTTTTTTTTAACCAGATCTTTATACACATAATAGCATTTGCATTCTGCTTCTGCTCCTGAACTAATAATCTCTGATAAAGCACTGTATTCAAAGGCTGCATTTTATTCTAGATAGATGAGATCTGCTGCAGTTCACTTGTCTGGAAAATCAGTTATCTTCTCTTAGGAAAGTATCACATTAATGTCACATATTCTCTGTTTGGTAAAGCCGTGTTATGTCTTACCTCATTAGTTATTTACTTCGACTTCTCAAGTTCTTCACTTCCGTAATTGTTCCAAAATACTGTGTATCATTAAGCTAACATTAACCAGTCTGTTCTTGGCAAGTAGAGGGTTTTCATTTTCTGAAATATATACATGCTATATTTATTTATTTTCAATCATACTATTTCCAATTCCACATATAATCTTGGCATCAAAAGAGGAATTTCATGTACCACCTTCTTCAGTATTCCAGCCTGAAGGCCATCCAGACTTAGATTGAGAAGTCTTCCTCTAAAATTTATATATAAAATAGAAGAGATCTTATTAGGAAAATATGATCTGACCTTGAATTTGAATTTTGAACACTATTCTCTCATACCCAAAATGGGTATCCTTACTCTGCAACAAATTTCAGCTATCTATGAAATAAAAATAAATAATGAAAGTTTTTATTTTGTGCCTGAATATTTCTCCAAAGTTTCCAAATCCCCCTGCACAAAGAATTCTATTTTTTTTTTTTTTTAATGATTCCATGTTTGGAGAAAAAGCCTGAGAAAATTAAAGGAGCCAAATCTACGCAATGTTGGGGAGAAAAAAAAAAAAAAAAGGAAAAAAAAGATGGAGTAGAGATTTGATTACAGCACTGAACTACAGGAAAATTTTCAGATACTGAAATGTTTAAACAAAGAGAAAAAAGTCAGTAACTTAAAGTCAAAGCAGATACATTTGTCAGAAACAAATGCATAATTCTTCCAATGAATGTGGTTAACAAATGGAACAAAATCTCAAGAGAGGCAGCAAACTTTTTCTCTCTTAAAGTCATCAATTCAGATGCATCTTGGTAGGGCAGAGCACAGCAGCCCTGGTACTAGAAGCATGCTAAGACAATGATATAGCTATGGATACTCTAATTGAGGTAGTATACAACTATCAGTGTCTCACCAGGACTGGTGAGTTTTGTCACATTTTCAGAGAGCAGAAAGGTGACCAAGACTTTCCAGGAGATGCACCTACCTAGAAAATGCTGTAGATTGTACAGAATGAAATTGTTTAGGAGAATCAAGATAGAAAAAATTTCAGTCTAGGTAAAACAGAGTATTTCTTCCAAAATAGGTAGGCTCCTGAAATTTTATGGTAAAGCAGCACTTCTTTTTAATTAAATATACAATAACACACTTATTCAATATACAAAAAGCTGAAAGATCAGACGTTGCAAGCACTGATAGAAGAAAACAAAACAAACAACTGAAATCTTAGCTGAGTGTTTCAGAAACAAAAGGATCCAGGAAAGTACAGGTATTTCAGAAACAGCATTATAAAAAATTAAATGTCCTTGAAATAAAGCATCAGAGAGCATGAAGAAAATGAAAATGCAGATCTTTATGAAAGACAGGTTTCTTCGTATACCAGAAAATAGATATCATTTTTTAAGGCTTTAAAATCACAGTCAGTTATCAGCAATGTCTATCAGGGAGAGTGACATTATAGGGAACTGCATTGTCAGCACAAAAGAGGCACTCCATTTTACAGAGACACAGAGACCTGGGAGAAAAAATAAATATCTGCAGATGCATTTCAGCCCATATTACTGCCCATGTTCATACCAGGTGCCACACCCTTTCTTTCTGTTGCATAAGGAGGCAAAAGAAACCTCTCATAACCAGTTTTTGTCATGATCTGTAAATTACTTGACAGACTACTTTTGGTAGTTGCAAGCCCATGTGGGAAGGGATGGTAACTTCAGGTTACACCTATACTGAGGAATTTAACAGTCCTGTAGAACACTGGAATGTCACAAGCAATTTATCCCAAGCACTGGAATTTGATATTGTCTGCTATTAAACTGCGCCAGTAGCAGCTATTTACTATAAAGTAAAAAGCAAAACAAATACATAGAGACAATGGAGGACTTGGAAAACAATCAACAAGTGTTTACAATATAAATAAATGTAATAAATACTAATGAACTTTTTCTGTACTACTGGAAGAACTACTGATAAGGATGGAAGATCTAAGATAGATAAGAGATGTGCACATCTGTGAAATGCATTGGTAGTAAGAGATTTTAAAACTATTAATTGCACTTTACTTATTCAAAGGCAGTGTTAAATACCTGACATGCACAATACCCGAATAAACATCTTGAACACTCAATATGATGTACTGAAAGCAGTAATAAATTTAGTGAGCATTTTGATGTTATAGTTTTGGATCCTTCTGCTTATTTGCTTCCCCGTGTGATTACTCCTTTAGTCACTTAAAATATACACTGAATATACTTTTAAAATATATTCTGATGTTCTAATTAGGAGTTAATCACTTTAGACATATACAAAATCATCCCCTCTATTAAAGCTGTGCTGTACCAGCAGCAGTATTTTAATGCTTTTTCAATTTTTGCTTATCCTATCATGTACCATGTTTTTTTCTCAAAATAGAAAGGCCTGCAGAGTTTAGTGTTTGGAATGGAGAAGGAAACACACTGTTGTTAATACTCTGCTCAAAAGCAATATAGGCTCATTTAATCGTACAGCCAGCAGAACACAGAAGTCTCCCCACTTCTATAGCCCTGGAAACTACACTTCTGCAGCAGTTACCCAGCTTAGCCTTGCCCTTACTGTGCTGCAGTGTTGAGACAGAAAAAAAAAGTAGTAAACAGTGCATCAGTAGTGCAAAGTCACAGACAAGTACTATTTCACAAACATCCACATTTGATTGTTAGGAGGCTTCCTATCACAGATTGGCCCATGCCAAACCAGTGACTCAGCAATGATTTGGATAATGAGGGGGAAAAGGCTCAATAGACGGCCATTCTTAATAGATGGATTCACTCTTTTGTAGTGAGAAAAATGTTTTAACCTTATAGATGTAAGCCTTATCATAACACTTAATCTTAGGAGCAGAGAACAATCCCTGCCATGAATTGACCACCAGCTTACATGTAGCCCTATTCTTGTAGCAGTAACAGATGGAGAAGAGAGAAGAAAAAAACTTATTACCAAAGAAAAGGTTGTCAGCACAGTATGCTTATGGATGATACAAGCAGCATTCATCAGTTTGCTGCTGTCCTTGCTAGTGCTAAAGTGGATGCTAATCTAAACACAGCCAGTATTCACAAGGGCACGCTGACCACATAAGCAGAAAGGTGAGCAGACAGTCAGCAGTCACAGGTTTATATGCAGATATAGTTTAATGGAAGAACAGGTGCTTCCACTGCTTTGGACCAGTGTTTTAGCATAGTGCTAAACTGGATTATATGGTCAGATACAACATTATGGCAAGCATCATAATTCTTCATGTATCCAGGTATAATGCTTATGCCAGTGATTGATGTATTCCTCTGCATGAAAGCACAAAGATAATGTGAGACTAGTACAAAGAGTGAACCAGTCAAGACTGTTGGTGAGATCAGGCAGTCACACATATTGTCTCTTGTAAAATACAAGGGCTAGGTCTGCCATTAAAAATCTCTACTGAAAGACGAAGAGAGAAAGGAAGAGGGAGAAGTGACCATTGGATTATTTCCTTGCCCATTGCAGAAGAGAGGGATGAGTTCTGACATGGCTGATGGAGTGGTCAAGAGTAAAACTTGATCTTATTAAGTTTTCTAGATCTGAGTTATATATGTATTAATGTTACAATGATAATTTCTGTCCTGTTCAGTTGCTTTTGAACTCTTTAATCTAGAAACTTCAACTATAGCTTACTTAATAGCTCAAGTTTAAAGAAAAGAGGTTGTTAACCATGCAAGCCAAGTAGATGCTGCAGCTTCACTGCCCAGCAAGATGGGCCACTCTTGAGTACAGTAACCAAAGGGATAGAACAAAAAAAGAAAAAAACAACCTTGTAATACAGGTCTCAAAAATAAATCAGTTTACATACAGCTTCAAAAACTAACTAGATATTAGTCCTTGACAGAGTCTGTCTTCCCCAGTCTAGCATGGAGCTGACAGTGCTGAATCAATTAACAAAATCTTGCAGGGAAGTAAAACTAAAGAAGACAAAAATGAAAAAAAGAAATTTTCATATAGGTAAGTCCCATGTGAATTAGTCTGTTTTCATTTTATGCCTTTGCTCCCTGTTATAGAACTTCTTGAATGAATAAATAATATTTTGTTTTTGAAGATGTTAGCTTGGATTCACTTTAATCAACCACTGTCATGTTTCCCATAAGGAAAGGATGTGCAAGTACACCAGGTCTCCCATAAGGAAAGGATGTGCAAGTACACCACATACCTAGGTCTAGTGGGATAACAGACAAGAAGGGCTTTGAGAGCAAAGTTGTACATCCCTTGCAGGCAAACTTTATCTAATTTTGTACATACTCTCTTGGATGTGTGCTCTCACTGCCGATGTCTGGAGCTGCCTGGTGCAGGCCTGAGTTCCAGCTGTTCTCCCTTTCACTAGGACAAGGGTCAGTGTTCTCCTGTCCTATGTACAATATGCTGAGCAAAAGCCACTAGCATAACTCTTCTACTGGCTCCTTTCAGTTTGATTTCTGTATGCAGGGACGTGTCTCATTCTGCAGCATTTTCATAGCCAATGGGAATATCAACTGCTTCTCCATGGACACACGATCTAAACACTGTGCTGATGTCTTCAAGCTATTTCAAGGCCCAAATGACTTCCTTGGGAAGTTAAAGACGATAAAAATTCAGAGTCAGGGCCAGGAGCAGGAGACTGATCTAGATTTCCCAATCCAATCTAGGGGGAGAAGGAAGAATACAAGGAAGAACACTGCAGAAATTTCACCATGCTCCAAGAAAGGGGATGTTCCTTGGAAAGATGGGGAGTAGGGAGAAGAAAGAAGGTGAAGAAGAAGCTGAATGATGCCTCCCAAAAAGGGCTAAGAATCCATTGAGAGCTAAAGAAAACAGTTTGAATTTACTATAGGCAAAACTTGAGGGCTTATCCCAAGATCAGCTTTTCATCTTTTGAATAAAATTCCATCTCTAATGTCTTCCACCTGTACTTTTGCCAGATGTGAACACAGAAAGATGGTTTGTTCAAATATAAAGCCAGGCTTGTGATTAAAGCTACTTGTAGAGAAAAAAAAAAAAAAAAAAAAAAAAAAAAGAAAGCCCAAAACTTGCTGCATAAGATGGAGACTTCAACCAGCACAATCTGAATGATACTTGCCTTTCTGGCAGTTGCCAATAAACATCAATAGATTTTTACCCTGAAAATAGGATCTTAAATTCTGTTCTGGTAGATCTAAATCAGCTTTCCTTTTCCTCATTCTCTCCTTTATACTCAACTCACCTGACAGACATATTCTTTAATTCCTCTGTGCTTTGGTTCCTAGTCATGGACCAAGCCATTTATATCAGCCACTATCAAAACACAGAGTAATATGCTGCTCCAGAACACTTGGAGTATAAATATAAAACAAATCATAACAGACAGATCATAGTGATTCTGAAGCAGGACCAAGAAATTCCCACAGATGGTAGATTTGGAATCATTTGGTGTTAATACAATCTCTACACAATCCTTGTTCTATTCAATACAAGAACTGAAACCTATGATCTATATTTTTCTGGGTACTAGTTTGAACATCACTTATACTAGATATCTTATTCAATCTCTATTTGCAACCTGCCACAGTGCATAATGTAGGATGCTTCCAAATCAGCTCTATCTTTTCCCTTGAAAAAGTATTATTTCAAGAATCCCCATATTTTCACCAGAAGATGGTAGTGTAATCAAAAGGACTGTAACCTTTTCTTTCTGGAACCAACATAGGATTTAGAAAAGTATAAATGTAATCACTTACAGATAGTGCTGTCAAAAATAATCTATTAATTAGGGCTGGAGAGGAAGAAAGGTTTAGAAATTAATTAGATGAGACTTGAGCTCTGACCAACAGCGATTCTTGGAGCTAGCTGCCACTTTATCCATATACACTTGTAATATCAGAAAGTTCATAGCCTTTAAAAATAGACTTCTTTTTTTAATAAAACAAGGAATGTTGAAGTATAAGTATAATATACTAAGTCTCTGCAACATTTTAGTGCTCTGTTATGGAATGAAAGCAGATCCAGGTTGCTTTAGACTGCCTATAGTCATTCATTTGCAACTTTTCTTCAAGAGCATGAGACAACAACCAGATCTCTTTAGATAGCTTTTACTTGTTCATCTTATGCTTGTCTTTGAAAGTATGTTGACAGAAATGGCTAACTTAACTTACAGTTTTTGAAAATATCACAAAAGAATTCAAGCTATACGGTAATTAAATGAAAAGGAGAATCTGGATCTTCTCCAAAACTCTAAAGCAGTCTGCTACAAATAAAATGGGCCATAGCCCATTTCCTGGTCCTTCAGCAAAGAGCACAGTGTAGCTCCAGTTCTCCTCACCCACTAAGTGAGTGGCCTGCACTGCACCTGGACTGTGCTACCAGTGCCCTAAATTATAAAAGTTTTGGTCAGTCATGTGCCAGTTCTCAAATTTGTACCCTGGACTTGTTTACTTCCCTAATATGGATGGAGATCATATAAAAATACTGGCTATGACAGGTAGTAGGGAAAAAGCAGGAGGGAAAAACAAGATTAAAAAAGGCTTTGACTTTGAGGCAATATTTTAGCCAAATGAGTGGCTAATCTTCCTAAAGCCTAATGCTTACCTCAACCAGTGCAATCTAGCCTTTTCAAGACTGAGTTAGACACTGAAGTTCTGCTTTTAGATGCTTTGAATAGCATCTTTTTAAACTAGCGGCATTTCACTAGGCCTCACATATAAAAATAAATTTTAAGCAGCAGAGAAAGAAAAATGAACAAGCTACAAAGTTATGAAGTGATAATAAAAGCAATCCAGCTCGTTTCTGACATGATCATGTCTCTTCAGGCATCACAGCTGATCAAAATTTCACCAGGCTTCCACTTTGAACTTGATAGCTGTCATTGGAAGCTTTCAGAAATCAGAAGGCTGGTAAAATACTGCATCACCTCCTGTTCATCACCACATCATCTAACACTGGGATTCGATCCACTATTACTTTATGTTTCATAGGTTAAAAAAAAAAAAAAAGTAAAACAAGGAGAAAAAAAAAACACATGAATAATTTTAATTGCTCCCCTGTCTTAGTCAGCTTGCCATTTTCTAGTAAAAGTTGAATGTTAATGCTTTATTTCAGATAGAAGGAACCCTGACATGGTAGACTGGCACAAATTGCTACCCATGGGGCCATCAGATGAGTTAGTTCACATGAAAAGTAAACCAGCGTGAGGCCAAATTATGGAACTTCACACACTGACTGCACATCTAATGTCACCACTGATCTATTTATGTGTACTGTGAAAATATACAGACTGTATATAGAATTAGGAAAGTAGAAATATAGAAGTTGGAAAACATTTAGAGGTAGCTTAATTTGCAAGTATGGTGGTACTCCATTTACATAAGCTAGAACAAACAGCAATAGGATAAACAAGCATATTCCCAGTGTTGATTAGGTTCCCATGGGCTTGATCCAACTTCCACTCAAGTCAGTGTGAATCCTCCCTCTTTCTTGAAAGGCAGTTGGCCCACATCCTCAGTAAAATGCACACTGAACTGAACAGCAGTGTCTTGCCTTCAGAAAAATATTACAGAATTTGTAGGTGAGAAAAAATGGGCATAAGATGTCCTCCAAGCACAATGTAGATAATTGCAAGGAGAAATGAGCAAATAGATAAACTAAAAATATCTGATAATTCATAGATTCAAACTGACAAAGTAAAATATACTATCTGTTGCACTGAAAAAAAATAATTATTCTGATGGCAAATTTAATGCCTCAGATTAAATTAACCTTACCTGTTTCAGCTTATTTTAATCTTACCGATCATGTAATTTCAGTTAGATGTTTATCCACATTATGGTTTTAATAGTGAAATTGAGATTGTTAGACTAGAAGTAGAGGAGGGGCCTCACCTGGGATTGATCTCAATTGGAACAACAGTGGCTTTTCATCACTGAAACAAGGAACAGTAACCACAGTTATGCCTGGAAATGGAAGATTAATTTTCACGTGTCTTTTGTTCCCAAATGCTACTTTGACAAGCAATAATTCATGCTCAGTATAAAATGCCTACAGAATGTCTTTCTACTTACATTTTTTTGTCAGCAACATTCACAAATTCTAGATAGTATGTTTTTCCATGAAAATCACCCATTTCTATCCACAACAGATACTAGTCACTAACATTAGTTCACTTGTCCAGTTTTAAGATTAAAAGAATGAAAAACCTACCATCTAAGAATAACTACCACAGACGAGAACAAAACAATAATGCAGTGTAATTCTATGATATATGAAGTTATTTTATAAGGGCTATGTGCCCAAACATAACTAATACAGAGCAGAATACAGGTGAGCAGGTCATATGCTGGATCTGAAATCTATGCACACCACACTTCTCCCTGTTTTGTCGTAAAGAACAGTGACAAAAAAAAGAAAATATACGGAATGCCATCTAGTGTCACTCCATGGAAATGCAAGATGCTTCTTTGCTTCACACATCTTTTCGGGAGCAACTTAAAAATTCAAGAGTATTGACTTTTATTTCAAAATAAACTGATCACCACTACCTCTCGAACATCACTGACATTTTGAAAGGAAATTGTATTCAGATGGAAGACAATATTACTAATAGGAAAACGCTAGAAAAAAAAAGGAACACAAGTGAAATTGATGTCATCATAAGACTTTGGAAACTAACATTAAATTGTCAAGGTGTAATGAAGTATAACTGGTCAGAACAGGAAATCAGGAAGATGGTATGATAACAAGTCCAAGTGAGGAAAGACAAATTCATCCAGGCATAATCTAACAGCAAAGTAATGGAAATCTATTAACTGTAAATGTATTCTAAACCTGAAAAACAGTTGATTTCATAGCTACTGCAACTGTAAATGAAGGAAAAAATAAATAGTATCTATTATTCTCTTCTTAATTTCTTCTCACTAAAGACACAAAAGCACCCTTAATCACTACACAGACAGGAGGAGATGTTCTGATTATGCACTGTTGTGTTACAAAATAAGGCAGAGTTCAGAACATCAACATACTCATCATATGAGTAAGATAAGAAAACAAAGATTTGCATGTCTATGTGTATTGTTTCTTATCCACATATGAAAAGACTTTCATACATTGATATACATAGATGTACATAGATAACATAATTTCATGTTTTTCATATGCACTATTTTCTACTAGTATGGAAACAAATTACAGAATCATTGCAAAGCAGTACTAAAAGTATGTTTCCTTTAGAGCATAGTACTTACTTTTGCTGTAAAATATTTCAAAGATGCTGGCAGGCAAAAAAAAGAAAACCAAAAAACAGTATTTATCAGTGATTAGTGATTATGTATCAAGCTAGTGGCTAAAGCAACCTTTTATTTAAATATTTGAAATCTACAGCTTCAGGCATATAAAAACTCCTCCTAAAACATGCACTGCTTTGTGATTTGACACATAAACTCACAGGGCAATTTATAAAGTTTGTAATTTTTTTCCTTATATATTTCACCATAAATTTTAGCAAGAAAAAAATAAAACCTACAGCTTTCTTAATTAATGCCAGAATTTATTGTGATGTCATTTAATCAATTTAACTTTTTCTGCTAAAAATGAGCAAACTCACAGTGTAACATGCTTTGACAGTAGCACTACTCAACTAAAACAAGTTTGAAGACAGGAAAAAGATTTCTGCTAGGTATCTTCCAGCTAGAGATCCGTTATAGGGCAGACACAAGCCAAAGCAATGAACGCAAATCTGAAATGATGCAACTTTGTTATCTGATTCAAAACTAACTAGGTCATTTTTGTGGTTCCAGTCTGACAGGACGAAAATGGTATCAGAAGAATGCCACCATTAAGATAGCAAAATGTCACAAAATGGCATCTGACATGAGTCATCTTCTCTTGGACAAAGCCTTCCTCTCCAGATTTTTTTCCTGTTATCTCTTTCAGTAACTGGTATCTGTTTCAGTCACACCAAAGCTCATGTTGAGCATGGAATCTGTATTCTCCCTTACAAGTAAATATACAACAATACAATTTTTGATGTGTAGCACAGGAGAACTGTAGAGATAGATGAAATCTCCAAAAGTGGATTTCCAAAGATTTCTTGGCAAAGTGTGGATTGGAACGTGTGCTCTATGGGCTCAAAAGGATCTAAGCAGATAGCACTACCAGGGCTGCGACCACACTCACTATTGCCTTAGTGTTGCGGTGCTGATAGACAGTCTCACTGTTCAGTAGGAATTTAAGGTAAGAGCAGGAATGAAATCACCTATGATCTTCTAAGCTGTGTAGCTTTTTATAAACACAAAGTGCATACTATATTATCATATGCAACAAAATGAAACTGATGTATAACTAGTTACACAAAATATATATCTTAAGTATACTAAATAATTGTTGCCCATATTTATTTCCAAGTAGCACTGGGATTTTATATCTAACAATAGCTAATAAGCAGAAGGTTGCTCGGCTGAACATGAGCCGACAGTGTGCCCGGGTGGCCAAGAAGGCTAACGGCATCCTGGCTTGCATCAAAAACAGTGTTACTAGCAGGAATAGGGAGGTAATTGTCCCCCTGTACTCTGCACTGGTGAGGCCGCACCTCGAGTATTGTGTTCAGTTTTGGGCCCCTCATTGCAAGAAAGACATTGAGGCCCTGGAACGTGTTCAGAGGAGGGCTACGAAGCTGGTGAGGGGCCTGGAGCACAGGCCTTATGAGGAACGGCTGAAGGAGCTGGGATTGTTCAGCCTGGAGAAGAGGAGGCTCAGGGGAGACCTTGTAGCACTCTATAACTTCCTGAAGGGAGGTTGTGGTGAGCTAGGGGTCAGCCTTTTCTCTCGTGTACACAGTGATAGAACTAGAGGCAATGGTTTCAAACTGCGCCAGGGGAGATTCAGGCTGGACATTAGGAAATATTACTTCTCGGAAAGGGTGGTCAGGCATTGGAATGCACTGCCCAAGGAGGTGGTGGAGTCACCGAACATGGATGTGTTCAAGAGACGTTTGGATGCTGTGTTGAGGGATAGGATTTAGCTGGGGAGTATTGGTGATGGTTGGACTGGATGATCTTTTAGGTCTTTTCCAACCTTGATGATTCTGTGATTCTGTGTGATTATACATTTGTCTCTCCTACAACTAGAACATCAGGAGACAAGTGAATATGTTGTTCAGGTCACAGATATACTCCACAGTCATTTAAACAAGCTTTTGGACATTTATGTAGCACCAGCAGGGAACCATGCAGCCACTGCCCATCTCTTTTACCCACCTCTGATACCCACCTTGCAAAACTGGCTTGTGGCCAGTGCCAAGCAAGTCTCTGCAATAGGCCCACAAGTGCCAGACCCACTGTGAAACCTCCACCACGGTGTCTCGACGACACAAAGGACAGCAGCAATCTAGCAATTTCTTCCCCTAGCAGCAGACCTCTTTGAAGCAAGCAAATAACTGAATCCAATTGCTGGCACAACTTCTGAACTTGTGCTATCGCTTTCCCTGAGCTATTTATATATCATGACATTCTTGAGTGCTAATGCTTTGGTGCTCTCCACTTGCCTTTGATCATGCTATAATGAAATATTTCCTGGTTTGACATAACTACTTTATCATGTCATCATCAGAGAATATGAAAAAAAGCAAAAGCTCCAAAGATTGTACTAGTCAGGTGCGTTTCAATGTGCATATATATAAAGCAAGGGAGAGACTGATTCAAAAGTTACATTTGCATCTCCTGCAAAATAAGTCTTATTGGGAATTATCATTTAACAACACATTTAATTTTGATTTACTATTCCTACTGCCTTAAGTTTTTTTGTGAGATTATCAAAAAGTTTTCATTTGATCAATATCAAATAGGCTTTCAAAGAGCAGAAAGACCAAAATTTCTGTCTGACAGGGAAAGGACGTGATAAAGAAACAAGTTAGGTATTTATCAGAAAACTGGTATTTCCAATAGCAGTATGGATGTTGCTGTATTCACTGAGTGACTAAAACCTCCCTTTTACTTTCCTCAGGTGAAAACTGCCTAACTTGCAGACTAGAAGGGACAATTCTTCAAAGTTGAAAGAATATCTTAGAAACGAAATCTTATCTATTTAGGTTTTGTGTATACATTTTTATATATGACATAAAAATCTGCAACCATATTAGGCTGAATTGTAATGTCACATAATTATATGATAGCTAAATCTCGTTGCAAACATTTTCTTAGCATTTTTGGAAACAGGAAGTTACTTGCATTTAATTGCATAGGTGAAAATTGAGTTAAAAAAGAAGAACTATTTGTGTTCACAGTGAGCATTCAATTTTTATAAAATTGCTACTTATTACTTATCTCACTGTATATAGTTAGAGATCAAAGGTCTTTAAATGTGACTACTCACTGAAAATGAAAATCATTGTTTGTGATTTATGATTTCTTGTATAAATATATATAAGAGTAAGAGTTCACAAACAAGGGAGTTTTTAATCCCTTTGCACCTTGCTGAAAAATCAAAAATTTCATTTTAAGAAATTGCAATTAAAAACTTCCGTTTTTCATCCAGGTTGCACACACAAACACAATTTTTTGTTTTTTTTTTCATGAAATAAAGATCTCTACACTAATTGAATTTAGATAGGATGAAAGAATCTAAGCCTATATGATTTTTGGTGGAAATAAGACATTTCAACATTTGTAAAGCAATCTTTTCTCAGTGCATTAGATGGAATTGAAATATTTGCTCTCTTTTAAGTTAATTCAAATTAATGGCAAGATCTATTTTCTATACTGTGCTGGTATTTCCTGGGAGTGGTGATCTGGGGCTTCATGCCTTTTTCTTTCAAGTGAGGCTCTCCAGTCACTCTTTAAAAAAAAGTAATAAATCTCACACAGCAGAAAGTGATCTCCATTCATTGAGCTTTTTAAAAAAACTACTGACAAAGTAGTAGCCGTTTGAGTCAGTGTTTAGGACACAGCCTTGGGCCTTTCAGTCTCCCATCCCTTCTGTAGTGTGTAACCTATCTTAGGTGAGTAAATGGTAATAACAAAACATCCTCTGAAGAGACTGAGCAGAAGGCATTAACAGAATATATGGCCTACGTGTACAGAGGCTGTTTTAGGTGGACTGGATGTTCTTTGGATGCTTTCCTAACTAATAAACGGAGAAAAGGGAGAAAAATTGTTTCTAAGAAACATTCTGAATCTCCTTTTGTCAGTCTCACAAACACAAGCTAATTGGCTAGGAAATATAAATTGTTGGTTTGGGTTTTTTTAGGTGGTTTGCATTGATTCCCTCTGTCAAAGCAGCTAAATTAAACAGTTTTGGACTACGTGTCCTGTAAAAACATAAGGAAGCCTTCTAATAAAAGAAGTCTTAAGGTTCTGTTCTTGCAGCTTAATAAACCTCATTCCAGCTTCAACTGGAGCAGAAGGAAAGCATATTAGCTACTTTAATGAGAAGGAGATGGAGATACTAATTACTAGCAGACAAATTATTCCTTAAATCAGATACATGAGTCAGAGGTCAAGACAATAACATAATGAGCCAACACCATTATGCATGAGAAAAAAAAAAATCTAGATAAAATTATGTATGTCTTTCACCTTTTTCATTTCTAATAAAAATAAATATTACTATAAAAATGCCAATTTTCTATCTTAAACTTCTCTTCTACAAGCATCATGGTAGGGATGGAAGTTCAACATACGTGTGCAGAACTCATCAATCCTCAAATTTTCTTACAGTGTTGGTACACCTTGGAGAATACTGCATATCACTATTTTTATTTATTTTTTATTTTTTTTTCTTTAAGAATAATAACTAAACAAGACTGCACAGGAAATTAATTACCAGTGTTTAGAAAGAAGTCCTAATATATACTATCACACATATATTATCGCATCCTCTGCTTAAATATTCTAAAGCAAGACTGTGTTCAATCAGATTTTCAATATTTCCAAGGATGGAAAGTCTGTAATTTATCTGAGTTACTAGTTTCAGTTGTTGACAAACCTCAGGTAAACAAACAAACAAACAAAACAGTTTTCTTATGTTTAAGTGAAATTTCCGTATTTCACTTGGTCCTAGTATGAACCCCTAGCGTCCATGTCTAGTAACCAGTGTCTAACTGGTGTATGTGTCACTGACCACAGTACTTTGAGAGCCATGGTTCAGCCACTTTTCAGTCCCTCACACTTTCATCTAGTTTATGTTTCATCAGTTTATTGTGGAAGGTATTATGGAGGACAGTGTTAAAAGTTTTACTGAAGAAAAACATCCTCTGTTCTGCCCTTGTGCATTGAGCTGGTTATTTTGTCATAAAAATCTATTGGGTTGGTCAGGCATGACTTCCCCTTCATAAATCCATGCTGGCTGCTCCCCATCGTCATCTTGTTCTTCATGCATTTGGAAATAGTTTTTTAGATTATTTGCTCCATCACCTTCCCAAGGACTTAGGTAACACCGAGTAGCCTGACATTTCCCAAATCCCCAGTTCTTCCTGAACACAGAAGTGACACCTACTTCACCCACTCCATACGAACCTTCTACGGTGGCACAGAGCTCTTGTATCAAAATCAACTGCTGCCGAGATTTCTAAGCTTTTAAACTTCATTGTAAAAATATCCTATATTTTAATGCTTTGGTTGAAGCACTGTGGAGATTTAAAAAATTAAATCTTAGAAGATTATTTCAATTACATACTTTGCAAAACTGATTGCAAATAAATGGTAGCTCAATGTCCAAAATAGGGAAAAAACAAGCTGTTCAAGAAGGAGAGATTGAAATTTACACAGTATGTGTCTTGGGTAGTGAATAAGAGGAACTGAGTGATTATGAAGTATCTTACCTTCAGTGAAATTTCAGACACCATATCTCACTGCATTATTGCAGGCGACTATAAGGAGATGCAAACTAATTTTAATAACCCCTGAAAGTATGAAATCTAGAAAATTCATGGAATAGACCGCAGTATTTATGTGGATGCTTCTAGAACATTCCCATTGCTTGAAGACCTTAAACAAATGCTATTTTTCTTAGTAAGTCACATTGCAAGAAGGTATACAGTACCTAAAGAAGGATGGCTTTGTGCATAGCTCTGGATGTAGAAGGCAATTTAGAATCATAGACTCATCTAGGTTGGAAAAAACCTGCAAGATCACCAAGTCGAACCATCAACCTGACCTACTGAGTTCCATCACTAATCCATGTCCCTTAGCGCCATGTCCACAAGTCTCTTAAATACTTTAGGGGTTGGGGACTCCACCACCTCCCTTGGCAGCCTGTTCTACTGCTTGACCACAATCCCAGTGAAGAAACTTTTGCTTGTGTCCTATCAGCTGTCATTTGAGAAAAGACACCAACACCAACATTGCTCCAACGTCCTTTCAGGTAATTGTAGAGAGCAGTTACTCTCAGCCTCATGTTCTCCATAGTGAAAACAAACAAACAAACAAACAAACAAACAAACAAACAAACAAACAAA
>JAPSGF010000034.1:2276020-2312272 GCA_035772895.1 Perdix hodgsoniae
AAACAAACAAACAAACAAACAAACAAACAAACAAACAAACAAACAAACAAACAAACAGCAACAACAGTTCCTCCAGTTATTCCTTACAAGTCTTTTTTTTCTATTCCTTTCATCAGCTTCAGTGATCTTCTCTGCACACACTCAATGTCAACTCAATATCCTTCTTGTAGTGAGGGGCCCAAAATGAAACAGAGTACCTGAGGAGGGGTCTTAACAGTGTCAAGTACATGGATACAATTATTTCCCTGGTCCTGCTGGTTATATTATTCTTGATGCAGGCCAGGATGCATTAGCCTTCTCTGCCAACTCAGCACACTGCTGGATCATGTTCAGCCAGCCTGCTGACCAGAGCTCCCAGGTCATTTTCTACATGGCAACTTTCAATCCACGCTCCTCCAAGCCTATACTACTATCTAAGGTTGTAATGACCCAAGTACAGGGCCCAGCACTTAGTTTTGTTGAATACCATGTGGCTGGACACTATCCATTGGTCCAGACTATCCAGATCCCTCTGCAAACCATCTGCAGATCAGTCCTACTTAATTTGCTTTCATCTATAAACATACTGGGAGGTGCACCTAATGCTTTCATCCAGATCACTGATAAAAATATTAAACAAAATTGGCCCTAACAGTGAATTCTGGGATACACCACTGGTGACCAGTCACCTATCATAGAGAAAGATCACATTAGTGAAGTTGGACCTAGGATTTCGTATCAATATTCTAAATCTGGGTGCAATTTTTATTCCTAGTCCTTTCAGCATAGTAATTCCTGATTTTCCTCTTTCTGCAGTTCTTCATATTGGCTGAAATCTCTTTCTCACTCCCTAGTATAGCAAATGAAATACTCAGATTGGTATTTCCAGAAGTAGGCTTTTGTTCCCCTCTCTGATGCAGCAGGATCCTAAGATTTTTATGATGATTCAGACTGATACACAAACATTTTTAAATATATTGTCAATTACTTAGATATTAAAGTAAATCACTGATGCATTTTTAAAACTTGCATATTATTATATTAGTATATCACCCAAATTGCTCATTCCAGCTAAATATCATCTACAGTCAGACTTCTTGAATGAGAGCATGGAGAAAAGGCACACAACAAATCATGAGCCATTTCTCTCTGGAATGAAGCTCAACAGACAAGCATCAGTGAGCTTGTGATTTGGAAGTATTTGTTCAAAGCAGTTGTTAGCCAGTGTAAAGCTTGCTGCAGCTCTAGGAATTACCTCCAGGCCATCTGGCTTCATGCCCAACCTCTCCATGTGAACTTCCCTGAAAATAAAACACCAGAAAGTATAAAAATGTATTGACTTGTCTGCAGAAAAGATTTGCGGGCTGTTTGCTTTCTTGTAAAGGAAAAAATAACAAGGTTGATGTGAGCAAACAGAAAAACATAAAGAAGCTAAGACCTGTCAATAAAAAGACAAAGCATTATTCAGTTGAAAGTCATTCCACTGGGGATTATCTCTAAAAGCAAGCTTTGCTTTTGACATCATGTTTTTTAAAGTTGCTTGAACTTTCTTAAAAAAATGTGGATATTTACAAGCCTACATGAAAGAGAGGATCAGAGAGCATCTCAAAGCAATTATTATTTTGTTATTTGAAAAAATCACCAGTAGTCGTGGAAGCATAAAGGATAGAATCTTGTGCCTGTGATACAGTGGTGAGCCCAGGCTTGTATTGTCCAAGTAACTACTAATTTCAGGTTTCTTATCATTCCTGTGTTGAGCAAACAAGTTTACCCTTGCAAAGCAAGTCAATGTTCCTCTACTGGAGTCACTCTGCAACATGTTCAGTACTCTACCAAAGACTTTTTGATTCCAAACAGTACTTCATATTGCTAAAAATAAGTAAATGAAAGTCAACGTAGCTCCAGTTTGTATATGAGCTTTGATTAAATTGGTTTCTCTTGTGTCACAAAAATATTACTAACTTTAAGTGGACAAAGCTATAGCTCTAACTCCATACAATACAGCACTAAATCTGTATAATAGAATCCTTTAACGTGTGATTCATATTTCACATGATATCCCATCTGGCTTTGCCTTATGAAAAATGAAAGTTATTTCTGTAACTGAATTATGTAATAAAAGTTTAAAAACAGCAAGAATCCTGTTAGTTGCCAACAGGGGTTTAAGTACATACACATCATTCATAATCCAGGAATAAAACTGTAACTCCAACATGGTGTTAGAAAGCAGCATTCCTTTATTCCTCATGATACATACAAGGCAACTTGACAAGCAAGTACAGAGTTCAGGTTCTACATTTGAACAGTTTAAACATGGATATGCAGAATATTGGCGCATATCTTCAAGGATTCATAGATGTGTGCTGATGTCCCTTTGGGCATGATCAGTGGTATCTAGGGTGGTCGAGTGCCAACCTACTTCTTCCCTGTTTTTCACCATCAGCTTCATCACTGAAGCCTTTGACCAACTTCCATCCACTTTTCCCAGTTTGAAAGATTTCCATTGCTTATAAGATCACTTTTTAAAAATAATGTATGTGAAATGAGGAAAATGTCCTTGCACGTTTTGAAGCAAAAATAAAAGTATTCTATTGTGACTCCAGTACATCTCATGAGGCAAAATCATTAGGGAAGAAGATAAAAGTATTCTATTTTGTCCTCAGTGCAAAGTTATTGAGGAAAAAGAAGACAGTTTACCCACTAAAGCTGAAATGGAAAATTTTAGAACCATCAATCATATATTCCTTTTGCTAAACTAATATATTGGTTCTTAAACTAATGTACTAATCTCGATTGCTTAACAAATCAACCTGTATCACATAGAATTGCAAACATCCTCCTGGATTCCAGCAGTTATCAGGGTAGTATAGACTTGACAAAACTTAGAACCTGAGTTATACAAATTAGCAACCTAGAACTACAGAACTGAAAATCTGAATCATCTGAATGATGGACTATTAGTTCTGAAATTTTCCTAGTCTAATACTTAAAAATCCTTTACCTTAGAAATACTTTTTAGTTTAAAGGTGCTGAGGTTACTTGCCATGAGAATGGGTTCTCTGAAAAGACTGCTGGGAATATTTTCTTTTGAATGACAGTTCCGTACTGCTAGGTTGTTTTTTTGTTTGTTTGTTTTTTGGTTTTTTGCTTTTTTGCTTTTTTTTGTTTTTTGTTTTTTTTTTTTAATGTAGCAAAGACAGTAACGCAAAAGAAAATAATCCAGAAGGCTCTAAATGACATTCCTAGCTGCATCTAACACTTAATAGCTATTGTCTGCACCATCCTGGCAGCACTCAGCACTATGCCTTTCCCATGAAAGAGAAAAGCTAGTGCTATGAACAGCTATAGAATTGTAGATGCCAAAGTACTGGTACTTTTCACTTTTTGTGATAAATAATTTGACAAGAAAATAACCATGATATTTCAATTGAAATCCGCTTTTTGTTTTTCAAAAAATTTAAGTTATCTGATACTTGCTTTCAGTTTTTGCTATCCTGCTTCCTGCTTTTCCAAAGAAATTGTGAGTAAAGATTGTAATCCTTTAAATTTGATCTTGACTACAAGGCTGCAGAGTTCTCATAAGGCAGTAATATCTTTTTAATTTCTAGGCTACAAAGCATATCATGATAAATTAAAAAAAAAAAAAAAAGAATACAGAAGATTACCTTAACAATAAAGCACTGTCAGAGAAGAGTTATCTTTTAAAATTATGATAGCTCTTAATCTATAATTATTAAAATGATAATCAGTATTTTCATTTTCAAACACTGAAAAAAAATAAAAATATCTACTTTTGTAATTAATGGATAAACTAGATCATGATCTTGAAATGAAATTTGGTTATTATTACAAGTTGCCCTATTGAGATCAACAGACTTACAAGTAAAATTAAGCGTGCGTACTTATGAAGAGTATATTTTGTGAATGTATATTATAGTTTGTTATCAACTCGTTTAGGAAAGATATTAATTAATTCTCTGTTAGAATAGATTATTTTGCACATTAATAAAAATGTAATTAAGAGTAATCTCTGATTGGATGTAATTAGTATTATCAAGAAACTATTAACAGTACTATAGTCAAGATTTCTGTTCTTTTCAAAGAAACCCGAGACGATATGCTATTTTATTCAGAGTTATTACATGAATATTAAAGCATATCTTCTCATTTTAAGAACAAATAAAACCAAAGAGATCTCAACCTTAAATCAGGTGAAGAAATATTGACACTTTCAAGCAACTTACAGCCATGCTGCGCTATCCAAAAAGTATTTGTCAGAAGAGATCCTAAAGTTACACATCACTTTTCAGGAAAACCATTTCTCCTTTTGCACTCCAGAATGCCACACACTCATTTCCTTAGTAATTAAGTTCATAGCCAGCAGAATCTGGCTGCTATTGAAGTCTCGAGCTAATTTGTGCCTGTTATTATTATTACCAGAGTCAATGTTTAATTTATGATCTAATAATACTTAAAGGGCACAAACAGATGGGAACCCATTGTACACTCTGATGCATATATCCATAGACAGACAGTCCTTCTGTTTAAGGTCATATAAAAGCAAGATCTTTATTCATAAGGAGATCTTAGAAGGAAAGCTGCAGTGTTCCATAAGGCCTCATTAAAGCTAATGAAGGTCTATCTGCATACAGCACACCATAGCTGTTTGATAGCAGAAGAAGAAAAGTGGGTTGAAAGCAAACACACACTTGTTCAATGTGAAAAGGAACAGAGTCCATTGTCAATCTTCTCTGACACTCCTCAGCATAAAACACTGATTTTTTTGCATATAATTTTAGCATATCTTATCTGTATTTTCCATCTTAAGGCAAAACTTTCTGTGGAAAAAAAAAACTAGATCAGTTTTAAAGAATTCTTCCAACTCTGAATAAAAATAAATAAGTAAATAAGCAAATTTAAAAAAAAAAAAAAAAAAAGGAAATCAGAAATCTCAACTGTGATGTTTATTCATAGAGAGGATGGTGACAGAAACATAGAGACCTTAAAGACCATCTAGTTCTAACCCCTGCCAGGGTGAAGGTTGTCAGCAACCAGATCAGGCTGTCCAGGATCCATTCCAGCCTGGTCTTACATGCTTCCAGAGATTGCATCCACAGGTTCTCTGGATAGTCTGTGCCAGCATCTCACTGCCCTCTGAGTAAACAATTTTTGCTTAACATCTAACCTAAATCTGCCCTTTTTTAATTTTTTTATCACTATTAGCCTACATAAAAGTTGGTCTTTGGTTGGAAATATCCAACCTGAACTAAAAAGCCAGCACTGTGTATTAACTCTCTCTGCAAGTAAATCAGTGAGTTTGTTTACATACATCCAACAGAATAGGTAATGAAAGCTATATTCCTGCAAATTCCAGAGCCATGGGGTGAGGAAGATTTTTTCAATCCAATTTAAAAAAAAAAAAAGAAAAAAAGTCAGTCATGAATATGTATGAAGAGCATTGGAAAAAAACTGGATGAAGAAGACAAAACCGTAGTTTTAAAAGTGAGCAGGAATGAATTGGATAGGAAAGATGTGAACAAGACTGTTCATGGGGGTAGAATCAGGACAAGGGAGAAGCTCAGAAGGAAATGGCAGAATGGGGGTTTTGGAGAGTAGGAGGTGCAGCATGTTTAGGACACATTCTAGGATAAGGAAGATGAAGAAGGTGGAGATGACAAGTTCCTCCCACCTCTGCATAAAAAAAAAAATAAATACAGAAGTTTCTACAGGGAACCTGAAACACACGGTGTACAAAGGGACAGGTGCACTTAAAAAAATAGAAATCTTCACAGCAAGTCATCTTTGAAATACTAGAACTACCTGTGGCCAAGAATCCCAATATACATACATTCACAGAAGAAATGTTAGGTTTAAAAACTTTCCTTAGGCAAATTGTATCCAATATCCTTTCCAGAATTGGAAGGAGGTATAAATATGTATACCAGAGTCAAAAGTCTGAGACAGATCTGCATAGCATGCTTACAGCAGATACTTTTTCTCACACAAATGAAATGCTTTCATTTTTATAAAAGCCATAGGTTCCGCGGGCCCCAAATTAAATATGGTTTGTACAAAATTTTCTGCAGTTGACATCAGTGTCTTTTGTTTTCTTTTGTAAGACACTGTCAAAATACTTTATTCTACTTTTTCTGAAGTTGTGCTTTGTGCTTTGAACACACAAATACATACGTTTTTGCTGTGTTTGTGTATATTTGAATCCATATTGTCAGGATTCCCAGTGCATTAACATCAACACAAATAGACTGTTCTGTGGACATCTGAGAGTACTGAATCTTGGCCTCTGGTGGACATTTTGTTGTGATTTACTGTCTTCCAAATGTAAGAATGTCTAAGTCTCAATTGGACATTAGTGGACAGTCTCACTATTCTGTCTATTTTCATGAAACACAGAATCTTAATGATCTTGTTGCCAAGCTAGAGGAAATTAGCTCTAAATTTACTGAGAAGATTAGTTGAGAAATGGACAGTGAATTATCTGGACTGCTGCTCAGTTTTTCATAGAAAAAAAATGAGAAGCTGAGAAGCTATGGCCTATATTCAAAGGCTGAATATGACAGAAACTGAAATGATACCCAAGATGTTTTTCTTTTGAGGGAGAGAACAGAGATATTTACAATATAAACAAGGTATGATTTTGTATGGAGCCATCAATACAACAAGAAAATGCATTTTCATACAACACAACAATTTGTGTTTGCTGAAAGTTTGAGGACCTGTGACACATAAACCCATTTACTGACTTCAGCTTTGGCTTCTGTCTGCCTAAGATACTGATATGAAGAAAAAGACTTGTAGAAGTGGAAATAGTCTAGCAGCTAGAATAACATTTTTTTCCCCTCCCTCCTAATAGTCACAGAAAGAGCCTGAATCTACAAGTTGCTGTTTAAAAGCCTCAGCTTTGTCAGGTTCCCCATGAGAGTATGATAAGGGATCAGGTAAGACAGACATGCATGCCAAATATTTTAAAGGCTTATTTTCCCTAAGAGCTTTAGTTCCATTCTTAAACAAAAATCATTATGTGTTTATAATGCTCCTCAACCAATATACACTGCTTCTTGGACTACTAGAAGTAAGAACAAGTGTCTATATTCAAATCCAGAAGATAATTTAATGGGAAAATAAACATACAGAAACAATGAAGGAAAAGAACATTTTCTAAACTTGGATGAAGAACAGAGACAGATAATGAAAAGGTTGTAGACAGAGATCAAGAAGATGATAAGTGTACAAGCATCCCTCTCAAAATGTTCAGAAAGAGAGTATAAAAACAAAAAAACAAACAAACAAACATATTACATTTAATATCTGGGATTTGTAAAATGTCATAAAGTCTTAAGAGTCACTAATTCCAAGCCTTTCCAAATCAAATAAATCAAAAATGGTTATTAGCTAAAAAATCTCTGGATTTTAGATTAGGATATCTGTTGGTTTCTACGAATAATTGAAGAACTCTATACCAGGAAAGTTCACTTATGTTTGCTTTCATGTTTTATTAAAAATTAATCCTTTGATAGTCATTGTTGATAACATCAAAGAAATTAAGAGACGTTAATAACCAGGGGTTTGTTCTGAAGTTTAGTCTACCACCGAAAACAAACTCAACGACAGGTCTAAACTCATAATATGTCATCAAATTCTTGTCAAAGTAAATAGCAGAGATTGACATATTCAGCTAATTCCTGACTAGAAAATTAATAGCTTTAAAAGAAAGTTGGTAAGGAATAACTAATGAAAACAGATTTGTGCAGCAGCTTGCTTCTAAAAAACTGGACATTTGAAATCTTAGGAAGTAGCCCCGGAAGCAAAATTTATAAATGTTTGAAGCTCTCAAACATGCATAAGGTACAGAAACACAGGTAAAAAAGATATGTCAAACGCTACAATTATAATATGGCATCAGTTTATTATGAATCTTTGCCCAGATAACATTATCTCTGCCTTGTTGCTTTATTACTATGACCCAGGGTTTGTACTGGGACAGTGCAATACTTTGGAAAAAAGGCTGCTAGTTAAGGCTGAGCAGAAGTAAAGAAACAATTCATATAACAATTTTCTAAACAAAGGTAAGTAACTTATTGCTTTAACATTTTTTGTAACATTCAGTCTCCTTGAACATCTACAAGAGAAGAGATCTACCATGATAATAGAATCATCAAGGTTGGAAAAGACCTCTAAGATCATCTAGTCCAAACCCAACCCATCCCCACCATGTCCACTAGCCGTGTCTCTCAGTGCCACATCTCCACATCTTTTATAATATTCAACCCAAACCTCCCCTGGCTCAGCTTAAGGTCATTACGTTCTATTTATTAATATTAATTAGAATATAATAAGAATATAATTAATTCTTTTATTTCAGAAAATTTCTCTTTGCCAAAACAAATTGTTCAAATAATACATATGCCCATATACAGACTTTAATCCTAATATCACAGTAAGAAGCACAGCTGAATTCCAGTCCAGGACCTCCAGATTCAGTACTATCTGTAGGCTGGTTGCATAGATAATTCAAACTTAAGACCTCAAGTAGGGCTTTCTAGCAATTATCTTATTAGCCCAATTTGCTTTTATGAGGTATTGTCATTTTTTTCCTACATATTCTCGATTGTTTAGAAATATATAGTTTTCCAGACACTTTTGAAAGAAATACTGTTGTGTTTTTTTTCTAGGCAAGCTGTATAACTGTCTCTGTTTAGATAATTCATTTTGTAATTACAGCTTACAGTAAAGAAAGAAGACTTTCTGAATATATTGGCTAAGACAGACTGCTACATCCAAGTTGTTGTATATTTCTATATCAATAAGTTCTAAATGGAATTTCATATTCAGATTTTCCAGTGGAACTAAGCAAGGGGCAAAGCCAGATTATGCTTACCACTCTATACAAAATAAGAAACTTCTTAAAACCTAGGCCAGTGGCGGACAATTTACATCACTGCAATGACTCCGTTAAGAACCAGTTCAGGTCCAAAAAGTGATTGCTCAGATAAGCTCATCTGTAAGCAGAATAATTGTGTTCAGGTAACAATGTACCTGAGCTCAAACTGCTGCAGTGTGCTGATACCCTGTGTCGTGTTTCTGCAGCCAGGGCACAACACAACTGAAACCCAGATATGCTGCTTCCAGATAATTCAGTTGAAATTCTGTGAAGTTCAAGAGTATAAAATTTGACTGCCCCTTGCCTTGTTTCTTTCACAGTCACATCCCCTTCCTTCTTGCTGTAGTGAACCACACTCACAAGCTTTTGGTAACAAAACACAGAACAGAGCTTCTCAGGTCTTACAGACTGTCAGAACATTCACTTTCATTCTTCTTTTCCTCATTGCTTTAGCTCTCCCTCTTCAGCTGGGTATTGTCTGCTGGCCCTGACCTCTGCTGCTCCTCCCTCTGCTGTCCCTTAGAGAAATACCATTACAGTAGTAAAAAAAGTTTTATACAAGTACATATAAGGACTGTGCCTACAAGAATACATATCAGAATAATTCCATTTTATCAGCATCTTTTGCATTTATACTAAGTAAAACGTGACAAATTAATGCTTATTAATCCTTACTCAGATTTCTCATATAAGCTTTAGTGAATCTTTCACATTTTCCTATGTTTAGTTTCTTCTGGACATTTGTAAGATCAGCTAGATGTTGTATTCAAATGCAAAATTGACAAAAGTAACACTGTGGCTCTAGGCAGGATTTGGAAACCAAAAGCTTTAAGTAAAAACATAAATAGAAATGAAGACAAGAAAAAAAGAAAAGAAAAAAAAACAACAAAAAAACAACACTTTCAAGTTTATTCATTAATCTCATATCTTTTCATGTCTTTTTTAATACTGAAGTAACACAGGTGCGTATGTCACAATGTCTTACCATGCTGCAAACAGTAACCTGGACCAAGACACAAATTAAACAAGATAAAAACACGTTAAGATTTTTTTTTTAAAGATTTCAAACTGAAGCATCCCAAGAGCTACTGAAAGCAAGGGTTGTGAGCATTAGCAAACAGCCTTATTTTAACTTTCTCCAGGTTGTATAGCACAGCTTTCATTCACCTGATCACTTGCCCTGTTTTACCTAGGATCCACTCCTGGGTACAAACGTGCATGAAATAGGACTGTACACAACTAACTTAATTCTCTGAGAAAGAGTTTGGGAGTGACCCTTGAGGTTGGAGGTTAAAGGCAATCAAGAGAGAAATTTGGAATTTGGTTCATAATCTTACTATTATGTTGAGTTCTCTACAGAAGAGCTGCAATAGGACAGCCTGAAAAACACTAAGACTTCAATGCACTCTCATATCTTGGGGACAGAAGAACAATTTTATGAGGCTTCCAATCCAAACTCCAACCACTCTCACTAAGCATCCTACCCATTGGTGTTTTTGGCCAAAGTACCATGGTAGGATTATCTCTTTTATGTTCCCAAAGACATCAGCACTTCTTTATGCATTTTTCTAATACAGAAATTATATAAGACCAGAAATTATAATTTGGGTCAAAGTTAACACTTTGCAAATATAAAGTCCTGCTTTTAAGTACAAGTTTAAAAACTGTATGAGTCCATCTGAGTGGGGAATCAGTTTTAGTTAACAGTGTCCAGTAAAAAGCAACAGAATCTTCGTATTATATTACAGGTAGTAACTTATTCTTAATAAACAATAATCAAACCTCAGTCTGGTTAGAGTAGCACGTGCTAGACTTCACACAACCATTTTAACCTAAGACAAAGAAAGTGATTTCCAAATTAATGAAAACAAATATAATATGAATTACCATATTATTTACATACTTCTCTCAGAGTGGTAAATCCCACAAGTGTGTTCTAACTCTTTCTTTCATCTAATGTCTATCCTGCCTATGTAAATTGAAAGCCTCACTGAGTACTCTGTGCTTGAGCAGACTAATATAGAAGGTTCTCTTTCTCAGGGATTCCTAGTCACTGCTGTAATTAATGTAATTAACAATAATGGTTCCATGAAACCCACAGGAATTAGTCTCTCTCTGGCAAATGCTAGTTTGTTCGTGTCACTGTGATGGATATATTTTTCCTTCATTTTTAAACTCGGGTTATGAGGGCAGTGTCATCAGGACTTTACAGAAATGTTAAAAGATATACAGCAAGCAAGGAGTCCCTGACTCCTGGTCCTGTAACAGTTCCTCGCTCTGTAAAAGAATATTACTAGTTGCAAAAGGTTCCTTCACTCTTCTTTGCATTTCTACAAAACAAACATTTAAACATTTCAACCAATTTATATCATGATGAAATAATTCAGGAGAATAAGGAATTGAGCGTGTTGCTGATTTAAAACACACATATTACGCAGAACTGAAATCAAGCAAATACCAAGTGTGCTGTATAATTTGTGAGTTTCAACTCAAACAATCCTCAGCATGAGAACATGTAAGTATATCACTGCAGCTTTTTTTGTCATTCAAATGGTAGCTTATAGCCGCCAGTTAGTCTAGTATTAGAGACACTAACATGATAACATGCATAATTCCAAGGGGGGGGGGGGGGGTGGGGGGAGAGGGGAATCACTCCTTAAAAATGCTTTAACAATATTTCCTGCAGTAGAAACAATCCTCTTATTCATCCTCTCCCCCCAAAATATTTTTATGAAACCAAACAGAAAATCAAAACTGAGTGTTTACAAATACAGTTATGTAAAGTAAAGCAGCACTTATACAACTCAGTGTACAAGAACCAGAACTGCATCCCATTGCAATACCTGAAATATTTGATTATATCACCTATGGTTGTCATGACTGTCATAACTGTTCTTGATTTGTTTGTTCCTAGTGGCAGAGGAAAAAAAACAACAGCAGGTAGGAAATTGTACAGAAAAATTGAGCTTTTTCTTTGTTTCCATTTCAAACTATTATTTCTCTTCAAATAAATTCTTCTGCACAGTCAGAAAGGTCAGGTTATCCTCTGTTTAGATTTTGATATGTAGCATATGATTACTTTTCTTTTCCATCAGAACTTTCAGCTGACATGAAAACATCAGAGTAAGGACAACTTTGTGATGGGATGCCTCACCAAATCCCCTTTTTTGCAGACAGGTGTAAGTGAGGCTATGCAGCTGCTGTAAGCTTAAAACAGATCCCTTCATTCTGCAAGGAATTTCCGATCAGCTTCCATGTCCTTATCAGCACTCACCCTCAGAGTCAACTCTTTCAGTCAGAGGATGACAGATTCCAAAAACAAATGGATGATATTGTCACACCAGTAATGACCCTGTGAACAAAAAACAAAATGGATCAAGGCTGCATGTTGAACGGTAGATGGGCGATTATCAATGCATTTTTCTCCTGTTTTTTGGTTGTTTTTTTTTTTTTTTTTAGGTGCAGGTTTTGTTTATTTGTTTTTGTTGTTTGTTTTGTTTTGTTTTCTACTCAGCATAGACATTCTGCAGTTGGCAAGAACATGTGCTCTGCATCAGCAGCACACAGAACCACCCTTACTTGTGCTGGGTACTTCCTGTTTTCTGGGCAGTCCTGTAATAGCCAACAGATATCAACCAGGTAAGATGGTACTCAATTTCAGCAAAAGTGGTCTATTTTTACCATGCAAGATGGAGGATTGAAAGGGTGAAAATGGCTCATGTAAAGCACAGAATGATATCAAATAAAAATCCCAGCAGACAGTCCTTAAAAAGTGCAAATTCAATACCTGATAATACTCGTTTAAAGAAAGTTTCACTACATTCCTATATACCTTAATGCGAAGTTACAGTTAGATTGGCAACATATTATGGATCTTTATGAACTTAGAAAGAAACATAATGTAGTCACTGAATATCTGGAAAATGACATTAGGTATGGTGTTTCTATATAATACATGCTCTTATTCTACCAAATGTGCTCATATGCTGACATAGAATTTGCTGGTGATTTTTATTTTGTCAGTCACATAATCAGATGGCATAATTTTTGCAAAATCATGTATTATTTATATCTCTATTACATATTATTTTAGATGTAGAGTATACGTACATATTTACAGTATATCAAACTATCTCCATTTATATTTTAGAACACATTCTTTAATTCACAAAGGATGCCATTGACTAACTATGATAGGAAATGTCAAATTGCAGCAAAAAGACATGGGTTCCAGTTCAGTAGTATATGAAGTCCATTAGATATCAATAATAGGCTTCTGGGTTATGTATCTGGAGAGCTTGCTGATTAATAGAATTCTTATTTATTACCAGGAGATATCATATGTCAGAAACAACCAAGCTTGGTAATCAATACAAAAAAGTAACTTCACAAATTGAAAAGAAATAATACTTGGAGGTTTTTCCATTATTATTATTAAGCTCCTAAAATTGACTGGATATATAATCTCTAAATATTTCACAGAGGCTTCTGTATTTTTTTAGTTTTCTATAGGAAGAGACATTTGAGCATGTTATTTGAGAAAGTTTATAGTGAAAACAAGATTAACTGACACTGTAAAAGCCATGCCTCTTACTGTGTTTCATTAGGATTGCTCAGTGTTTCAAAGACTGGAAAAGGCTTTTAGTTTCTCTTCCTTAGTTATTCCAGCTGGAAAATGCTTTTGTTATAAGACTTTAATCTCAATCCTATCTAATTTCAGTGGTCTGGAATTCAAACCAGCAAGAAGTCAATAATGACAACGTAAACAAAAGCTGTTGCACTGATCATTTAAATGCTTTACAAATTTACCATCATCAATCTATTTGCAAGATATCTATGAAAAAGTGTGATTATTATTTTGTGAATGGCTGTTGCTGACATTATTTTACTAAATCATAATCAACCTGATGATGAAGCAGCTGTGCTGCTTTTTAATACTTGTACTCTATATACCATTAAAAATTAATTTCAAAGACATAGAGATTGCCCTTTATCTGAGGGATGTACAGAGATGTAGTGGAATCTTATGGCTTCTAACATTCTGACTCCTGGGTGCCAAGAAAAGAAAATAACAAATCCCCATTCTACATTAGACCTCCACAGTTATTCCATCAAATCTCAATTATCCAAGCATTGTTCTTTTCCTTCTGGTCACTTTCAGTGTGAAGTCTTCGATCTGGGGAATTAGAAGTTTATCAACTGCCTAAACGTGTATTTCAGCTGACAGTATGAAGAATAATGTCATCTATTATCCATCTCTCAAAAACACCTGTGAAATTTCTATGAAATTTCTTTCTTTCTCATAGGTAGCCACAAATTGTACAGAGAAATTTTGATTAAACGCAGAGATAAGAATATTACTGACTCCGTAAAGCAGTAGAGGTAAAGCCTGTCCTTCCCACAGTACATGCAGAACATCTGAACAGGAATCAGCAACACTTTCTTGTGATATACACTGGTCATGACATGTACTGGTTTTATAGTCCAACAGGGTCTGACAAAATGACTTCAATCCATTTCTGTCGCTCAATGAAAAAAAAAAAAAAAAAAGGACTGTGAGCATTATTACTAGAAAGCTAGAAATCTACATAGTTATGAATAAAAGATTGATGCCTAAAATAAAAGCTTCTGTTTATTGATCACAAGCTTTCTTCTGTGACTGAAATAGCCATAGCAAGAAAATATTGAGATGAATTTCTCAGTAGACAATATAATGCACTGCTGAGGTTCATATTAATATTCAAGGCTTTTACTCACTGAATAGCTACCAAAACAGTACTTTTACATTGAAACTTTTTTTTCTTTTTCTTTTTCTTTTTTTCTTTTCTTTTTCTTTTTTTTCTTTTTCTTTTTCTTTTCTTTTTTTTTTTTTTTTTTTGGTAGATGGACAACATTATTCAAATGCTTTTATCTCACTTGATGAAACTGTCCCATTGACTGACCAGCAGCTCTTATACAAACTTCTCATATCTGTAAATATTCCATGTAACTGAGATGAAGATAAAGCTCACCTGTTTATTCCCTAGAACTGTTATAATCCTAGCAACAAAGCAAAACTGCAATATCACGAGCACTCTAATGCCACTAAAAGTCATTTATATTTTTCTCATCTGAACATACATCTGATCAGAGGAAACACATTATCTGGCTCCAATGAACAACTTTACAGAGAATTAATATTTATATTTCTATATAAACCTGAATTTTTAGTTTTAGCATTAATAAGCTGTTGAAAGTTAAAATATCATCTACAACATTTAAAATGAGGAAGATATTAGACCAAAGAAGTTAGGTATTAGAGAACTAGCTGCTTAGGAGTTGTCCTGGCTGGTTAGAGCTAATGGGAAAATATAGTTTGAGATAATATCATTAACATAAATTTATGTCTGTACAAAATATGCTCATATAAAATTGAAGATTTTTTTAAGAGATTAAAAGTGATAGACCAATAAAAACTGATTAGTTAACCACCTGCCATCCTTTAGTGATCCAAGGTTGGAGCTGCTGGCCACTTCCATTAATCTGCAAATGCATCACAAGTGTAATCTTTCAGTACAGGAAACAGTAAAGACAAGGAAGGGTAAAGACAGCTCAGTCAAATTGTTCTGTCCATTAGCTTGCCCGAGAAAAGGATATCTCACACTAGCAGCTGAAGTGGTATAAGAACTGGGATAGTACTAATTTATCCCATAAGTTAACAGTATTCTTCTGTGCTTGCAAACCAGCAATCTGTTTGCCTATAAAGCCATTCAATATGCTGTGTAAATAAGCACAGCAATAACATTACTGTACAAGTTAATGGGTATTACATGTTGGACTGAATATTCTGGTTCTTATTCCTTGACAGTTATTCTTGATTTTGCATCCTGTTTATTAATATGTTAAAGAAAATTACAGACTGGTATATTTGTAAAGCCTGATCTTGCTACCTAGCATTTCAAACTAGGCACAGTCTCCGCTGTATTTACTCACCAAATTCAGTTTTTCTAACAGTGGGAAAAAAAAAAAAAAAAAAAGAAAAAAAAAAGAAAGGTGGTATTATGCATCAAAGGGACTATTTCAGCATGAACAGAAAATTCATAAAGTGGTGAATGATTTGGTGCTTCATTTCTTGCTTGCATTTTTGGCTGACCACCTCCTTCATGAGCAAGTTCTTCATCCAGCAAGCAAAAAATAAGTTACAGGTTATACAAGTTATAGCTACCAGTACAACCTATAAATATAACATCAACAGAGTCTTGAGAAGTAATACATTTTTGTATTGCACAGTGACATTAATATTTTTGAAAACATCAGGGTTCTCTTTAATTGTTACAGGTACAATAGGTTACTGAGTAGATCTGAGTGGATTAGCAAGTTTGATCAATTTAAAACACATTGGTTCAAGTTGTATCATGACTGATCATACACAGACAACATTAAAAAGCATGACTTAAGCAGCTCTAATTCAAATCTAAAATATAAAAAATCTGTCTGCTGAAGAGGCATCAATACACGTCATCTCTGATGGATAAATAATTATTAAGCCTCTTAACTCATCTATATGCCTGACCAGAGATAAGTATAGAACAGGGTCATAATAGTCATGCATTGACATTTCTATAATTTTTCTGGTATAGAAATTCACAGTTATTTTCTACAGAATGGGTAAATACTTGCAAAGCTTATATAGACAGTTTCAACACTCTACTGTTTCCCATAAGCTTTCTCTGACATTTGACCTGCCTCTCACAGGTCAGGACATTTTATCTCAGTTGGGCATAATTACAACTGACAGCAGCTTGTAGCTTTCCCCCCTTAATCTTAGTTATAGAGAAAGAAGAAAAGAGACAACAGATTAGTGGATTGTTCAGCAATCCAATTTGTGGCCTATTAGAGTCTTGAGCAATCTCTTATTCTTGCTGGATGGGCTCATTTGTAAGTTTATCTCATGGAAACTTCGGTCACAAGGAAACTCATGTGATAAGAAACTTCGTAAACATTTCTCAAAGAATTACAGTCAGAAATCACTTCATGGAACTTGATTCATTATCAGAGAATTCAGTATCAGGAATAATGCTGGCACTTTTCCAAATAGCCATTTTTCTAATTTAATTCTAAAAGAAGATGTTGAACACCTTTGGAGACTTTCATTATATGTTTTTTCTTCACAAGAGTTCTGTCTCACTTTTAGTCTGTTGGATACGGGTTCTGTCACTGTTAATTTAAAAATGTTAATAAATACAACTTTTCTCACTTCATAGTCCAATTATCTCCTATGGACAGAGTTTAGTTTTAGAATTAAGCATGGAACAAGTAAAAATGAATTCATAAAACCCATGCATACCAAGGGCTGTAACAAAAGAAGCTGATATTTCTTTATTCCAGGATAAATTACTGTTTGTCTGAGGAAAAGTTAATAATATTGTTTAGATAGCTTTCATATAGATATTTCTATTTCTCCACATTAAAGTAGCTCAGTGTCTTGTAATCCTCAATTTGTTTGTTCTAACAGAATTCCTGCAGGACATGGAAGCGTTAGATGAAGATAGCAACAAGCTCTGAACAGCTATGTTGCAGAAATCCCAAATACGTGGTGTTTGTGAAGAAGAAACATCCACAAGACTATTGCAGATTCTATTCAAACCTAACAATCTGTGAGGGTCTCCCTAGCAGCATGCTCCAGTCCTACACAGAAATTCAATCTCTGGTACATCAGCCACCTCTCCCTTCCCCTCCCCAACTTGTGCAACATTAAGTTTCCCACTCTGCCCAGAAAGAAAGCAGCTTCCAGCCCTTCCACAAACCTCCCTACATCCAAATGCAACAAATCTGTCACTGCTTCTGTCCTATGAATTAAAATCTCAGGATAAATGAAAAAAATATATATCTAAAACAGGTTTTTTAAGAAGGTTATACTGTATGAAAGCCACCTGAGCAATGCACAGAGGTCCTGTCATGGAAAGGTTGGTGACTCTGTTCCTGAAACAGTTCTGAAAAGCTGTGCTTTGTTCTGTATCACCCTAACCAGCCTCAGTCATTCAGTGTGCACGGGCAGTGTTAATTGAAGCTGAGAAAGCCACAACAGACTTAACTGTTCAGCCATAAGCTGATGCACCGATTCCCACTGCCATGAAAGTGCTGCGCTTGTACCAATCTCTTCCACACAACCTGTGTGTGTGAGAGGGTTCTATGTACCCTTTCACACTCTGGAATTCAGTATCAGTCCAGGACAAGGTGGACAGGACAAGAACACATGCATTTGGCTTTGTCTCAGGATAACCACTGGGAACTGAAGAATTAACAGATTTGAGTCTATATGAAAGAGGCAACTGGTTCTTATTTCCCTCACTACATGAATAATGTAGACTGAAAGCTTTCATTCAGAAAGCAGTGGGATAGCTCTTATTTTTCAGGTTTTGCTCTTTTGGGCTGTGATTTAGATAAAGCCCTAGGTTAACTGTGCAGCTAGTTTACAGCTCCTCTTTAAACATGAACTTTATTCATTTCATCCACAAATAATTATTAAAAGAACCCTATTTCTTAATGACAGCAGGATTTTCTACCTGAAAATCTCTCTTAAATAAACCACACAATTACTGGCTAATGATATAGTGAAAGTAGAATGAGACTACTTTGAAATGTCTTTATTAGTAGGAGGAAATTATTTAGCCATGGTCTGAATTAAACAAAAGCACATCACATTGCATGAAGCAGTAGAAATAACATTTTCAGTTATTATTGTGCTAAAATTCTCTGCAATCTCAATTTTCAAGTTTTAATCTAGAATATGAAGAATAAAGTGCACAATAGCAGCGTTATAAAACATCTAAATAAAAAAGAACACAGGGGTTTCAGGTAGACACTGAAATATGTTCTTGTCAATTTAACCAGTCTATCATATATAAAATGTTTTCAACGCTGATTAATGAACATATTTTTCATTTTTTTAATATTAAAATTGTAACTTTATTAATCTTGACAGTTTTATATTGCTTAATGCATTTATTATGGAACTCTGTTGAAGCTTTGGTTAAATTTGCTTGATAAGAAACATGGCCAACTAAGAAAAGTGGAAATGTTCACTAAATAGCAGCAAAATAACTGTGACTGAAGAACTGAAGATGCACAGAAAAAAGAAAGAAGAATCAGACAAAAACTGAAAAAATCATAAGTCTGTAGTGCATGTTCTATTTACTGGATTCTCCTTATTAATACTATTAAATGAACCTAAACCTAAGTAACAGCATTTTTCACACTATATAGGAGGAGTATTTAATATCACTATTAGCCCTATAGAATCTAAATTCTTCATTAGTTTTAAAAGAAACTCTTGTTTACTTTGTGTCTCTCACCAGGACAATTACTTTTTTTGTCTGTTGCATTACTAAAATAGATTTTCTTAGGAGTACTGCAGCTTGTTGCTGTGCTGATGATGTGCGGAAGTGAATCAAACACTGAAATTCACCCCTATCCACTTCTCCTGAGTAGCTCCTGCTGAGGCTCGTAATTTCCCTTCTCCATGGGAGGATAGGCATTGATGATGATCACAGCCGAGACAGGTGTGCTAGCCTAGGAAGTTGTTTCCATGGAGACCTTTGAAAATCATGGTTAAAGCTTTAAACATGGGCATATTCCATGCAAAGCAAAACTCAAGGAAGCATCTAACATGAGCAGTAGGAACAGCCAAGGATACTGAGGAAAGTGCTTCTGCTGGCCTAGAAGAGGTGGCTAACTCTGAGGCATAAAGAAGTGCTTAGCTCTTCTGAAGATTCTCAGCTATGAACTCTCCTTTTCAGACAGGCAACAGAATGAGTTTCTTTCAGGCATTTGCCACCCCAGCAGTGACTTCTCCCTTCCCAGAAGCCAGCAGAAAGAGCACTCACAGTACATGTGCAAGGCACAGGTCCTCCCCCTTCTATTCCGACAGACACAGAGCACAAATTTAGAGTAGAAGTCACTGCTCTTTAAGCACTGCCTTAACACCTTGGGCTATTCGTAGGCTCCTTCTGTGAAGCTGTTCTTGCTTATAATAACTGAAGGTATCTCAGAGGGCTATCTAAACACTAAATTTACTTCTTCAAACCCAGAGATGGGTTTTTAGAGGTCTGAATCCAGTACCCTGCACTTTCATTCACTGTGTCTTTCAGAAATTTGCCAATTTCTGTCTTAACAGCGCTTAAAAGATTACTTTGTCCTACTGGAAGAAACAGGAAAATGAGAAACTCCAATGGCTTGGAAACCTTGAGGTGTCCATTTTGAGTTTATTCCTATCTGTTAGTTATACTAAGATGTTCAGATATTAATAGTGTCTTTCACATTAAGTATTCCTTTTCCCTCTCCACCATCCTCTGCCCAGTATGTTTAGCCTTTCTAGCCCTTACTCTGTTAGGTTAAACAAAG
The DNA here is from genome assembly GCA_035772895.1 of Perdix hodgsoniae. Taxonomy (NCBI): domain Eukaryota; kingdom Metazoa; phylum Chordata; class Aves; order Galliformes; family Phasianidae; genus Perdix; species Perdix hodgsoniae. Next base: position 2,296,281 of record JAPSGF010000034.1, read on the forward strand.
TAGTCTTTTCGGTGAAAATAGCTAAAGTTAAAATAAGCTGGAGTGTTCCTCTTAAATTAAAAGCAGAGGAATAATTCCTCCATTTTCCTGTTCCCACAGCTCCCCCTCCTGTTTCCATTTACTCAGACCATTTGGAAAAGACAATAGCACCTGAAGTGAATCCATTCCATGTCACAGTATGGAATTTGGCCTGAAATGTAGTCTATGTATACAAAGCAAATTTAATTATACTAGTATTTCATTAGGCTAATATGCAATAGAGGAGTAAAGATACCTCTTACAACCATGAGGTCAAATTTTATTTTTTCCACATTTGTAAATTTTACCGAGGGTCCAGTGATGTTGGTGAGAATCTGCATTAGCTTGAGAGCAGAACTCACCCTCTGACCCAGCAAAGTCGACTCTCACACCTCTTGCAGTTATCTCACATCAGTTCAAAAGGGAACTGACCTATATGTGAAAAAAGGTCTCTGCAAGCTGACGTATTCCCCCAGGAGAATGCCATGTCATGTCATGCTGGTGTCAGACACAGACATAGGGATGCTTTTACTGTAAAATATGGTGCGAAATGCTTTCTTTAAATTTAGTCTTTATTGTAAAATCTGTAGACTTCAAGAACTCTCAAAATATTTTCATAGTTTCAGTCTTTGATAACCACAGCTGCTGTTTTGATTTCTGTTTTCAAGTAAAAAGGTAAAAACTAGAAGGCTGAAACAATTATTTTGAAAAACTCTCAGACAAATACATATTTTAAAAGTTGTCTTCTTAAAAGCTGTAAACATGCAAAGGCATTAATGCAAAGACATTCACTTACATTGGCCTTCATTGCTTGCCACTGATTGGACTTGCAAGTACATGTGAAGACACATCATAGACTGTGATTTTCTACTATTTGTACATATCTGAGTATCACATACTTTCCTATCTGATACATAACATTCTAGAAATAGTCTCTATTCATACATATAAGCAGTTATAGGGATGTAATAACAGTTCACATCTATGGCAAACTGAGATAAAAATGTGTATCACCTTTAAAACCGAATTACAATCTATTAAGGAACTCTGATTAGTAATCAGAGTGCTATATGCTATAGTAATCAGAATGCTATATGCTATAGGAAAAAAAAAGAGAGAGAAACTGAATACATAGAATCTAACTTCACTGCAGAGTACCTCAGTTCAACATGCGTACACCAGTCTTCATCAATTTCCATTTCCAAAATGATGATAGCACTTCCCTGTTGCAGAGCTAACCTGGACCCAGACTGACTTCTGACAAGTAATAATGGACGCTGTCTGATAAACAATACCAGGGGAACTAACATCCAATTCAGTAACACACGACTTCTTTTGTGTGTGTGTGTGTGTGGAAATACCAGAAATCCGGACTACCAGCAAAATGACATGCATCTCTATCACATAACTGTATTTTTTTGCTGTTGTTATTCTTCATATTTAAAAAATTATAAGATTATTCTTTTACATCATTGTCACAAAGCTTGCTGGGGGCACAGATGAACAAGTACAAGAAAGTCCTGGGAAAGGGTTGAGAAGTCCTTTGTCTGGAGAACACTGATGGTCAAGTCCTGGGCAAGGGTTGTGAAATCCTTTGTCTGATGGACACAGATGGACAAGGCCAGGGGTAACAAGAGAGAGATAAGCCACAGCTTAATGGCCATGAAGCAGTCTTTTATGTGGACTTATCTCAAGGAAGGTGGCCATCTCAGGGGGTACTCTTGCTCAAGCATCCAGAGATGTCATGTATGCAGGAAAAAAAGGAGGATAAAAAGGGATCAACAACCATGAGGGAAGGTTTTCTGGCAACAGATTCCTCATGAAGAAGAGGTTTCTGACATGAGAAGCCTCATGACCTGCTTCTCTCCCTCCTGGACTTGTTCTGCGTTCTACCAGCATGCTGAAGAAGAACAAAGGTGCCTGCCATCGGATTCCTCACTACAGAATTCCTGCATGCTGATGGACTCTCCTGGGATTGCTGCCTGAGTTCTGCTGCTTTTGCCTCGGACCTTCAAAACATCGTGCAGAGGAACCGCTGCTGGATCCTGTGGTGATTATCTCCACTTTATGCGATTCTTGCTTCTTTCCTATCTTTTCTATCACCCTCCTTTCCTTCCCTGTCTCCCTGATTAGGATTTATAATAAACTGCATGGACCAACATTTGAACTGTTGTTTCTTAATCTCACACCAGGTATGTTATATTAAAAGAACCTTCTCTCTCTCCTATAAATTGGAGCGAGACAAAAATAAATGGCGCTTTTCTAAGCAAATATTGTTTATTCAAAATCATATCATATGCTGTTTATTCTAAAAGATCTATTGATAACACAAGACCCCACCTGTAGTACTGTGTCCAGTTCTGAAACTCCAGCATAAGAAGGACATGGATTTATTGGAGCAGGTCCACTGGAGGGCCACAAAGATGATCAAAGACTGGAGCACCTTCCCTATGAAAACAGACTGAGAGAGTTGGGGCTCTTCTGCCTGGAGAAGAGAAAGCTCAGGGGGAAATTCAATAGCAGCCTTCCAGTACCTAAAAGGAGCCTACAGGAAAGCTGAGGAGGGAGTTTTTATAAGAGCAAATAGCAACAGAATGAGGGAAAATTTAGACTAGATATGAGAAAGAAATTCTTTACTGTGAGAGTGGTGAGACACTGGAACAGGTTGCCCAGACAGGCTGTGGATGCCCCCTCCCTGGAGGCATTCAAGATCAGAATGGATGGGGCTGTGAGCAACCTGACCTAGAGGGAGGCATCCATGTCTGTAGCAGTGGGGTTGGAACTAGAAGATCTTACAGGTCCCTTCCAACCCAAACAATTCTATGATTCTATGGTCAGGAATATAACTACCAATGTCCTCCTCTCCCATGGCTCTACTCTCTTATCCTCACCTCATCCTCATGCTAAATCTACACTCTGCATCCTACAAACATCACATATCCCCAGCATTGTCCCGTCATCACCCATTGCAACATCTACACAAACCTACCATGTTTTGACTGCCCCACATTTCCCTTAATTAATCAGTATGAAGCCACAAATCTTATGAAATCTCAATAACTTGTATCTTGTCCCACCTACCATAGCAAACACTCTTTTTATTTTAGGATGTAATGCTGCCCAATGTTGTGCAAATATGCAGTTTTCAAATCTTGCATATCTCTACAAGTGGGATTTCTGTATTAAATGCATCTCTCGGTTCTGCTAATGAAATGGTGGCATACTTAGCAACAATGAGTTTAAAGTAGTAAATAATGGCAGATGGGTTCTTGATGTTGTATAGGCTAGATAACACAGGCTGTGTTTGCACAGTAGCGCAAACAAAAACAAAGAGAAACAAATCTAAAAGCCTCTAAATAAATTGTTACAGAAATGCAGACCAGATCTTTTTTCCTTTTTTAATTTTCAGCTCAGACATTTAATATATATTTATACTTAATTAGTTGGTGCGTGATGAACACAAGGCATTCAAACATTGCCTTTCTCATAAACCTTTCAGACTTTCTCAGGTTCCTTTTGCTAAAAAAAAGACTTCTTGTTCAGGAGAAGTATTTGGCCCACTTACTTGATAATTCATCACTGTTTGAAGGAGATCAACTCTGCCTAATGGATACTAAGTACAAATGAATAAATTAATCATTTTCATAAATATATAGAACATGTAGGCGGGAATCACAGATCTAAATGTTAAAATATGGAAAGGCATAATGCTTCTAGGTTAAGGAGTGACTTATTAAATCACCACCAAAGTTTACTATTTCAGGCACACAATCTGTCAATAAAGAGCAAATAAATAATGCTTTACTTCCCAGGTTAAGTAGACTTTGTGAAGCTGAGATAATACTAATTGCATGCTCTGTGAAAAATAAGCTTTTGCAAAGAAGAAAAGGAAAGGAATATAAAAAGGTTTTGTGATAATTATGTCATTAATTACATATTCAATCCCTAAAAATAATAGGTTAATGATGGTAACCTACATAATAATGCTTCTGAAGACTTCCTTCCATGCATATACACACTCCAAGAAACCTTTTAATTCCAGCTTCCACCTCAGCACAGCAGCATTTCTCACTGTCTTGCAGATGCCCAGGGAGCAGTTGTGAGGCAAAAGAAGAAACACTTCTCAACCTGGTAAAAGCCATTTCACTTGATGTCATTCCAAGCATAATTTGGACAGCTAGAAGGAAAGATGTTAAAGAGAGCCAAGAAAGCAGACAGTTCCTTCAGGGGAGAAGCATATAAATGCCAGTAGCTTTTATATGATCTCAGGCTACTTGCACTGCCAGACTAAGAAGCTGCTGATTTAAAGCTATTATCTCTTGTCATCTCTAGCCAACACAGGAAGGATTCAGCAGCACCTAAGGTTTGGTGGTTACAGCGAACCAGTGGTATGCTTAATGCTCACCAGTCTAGTAGCCTGGAGTGAGGACTAGTCATTACACTACCACCCAAAAAATATACATTTATGGGTATGTAAAATTGGGTAAATACTGAGAAGCATTTGTATTTTCCTATTTGGAGAGCGCTTCACTGGGCGTAGTGGCTGCAAATCACAGGAGACATCACTGGCAACTTTTCTGACAGTGGCATATCTGTAGTTCAGCAATCTGTTACTCTCACAGGAACGGACAGGAGATTGACAAGAGATTGGCAGGAATGTTCCCGGAATAATTGTGGCAAAGTAAGATAACAGTCATCAAGGCAGGATTTATTGCAGGGTTCTACTTAAAAATAAAATAAAATAAATCCTAGAAAGATTCCAGTATGGAAAAACTACATTCAGTAACCTTTTCCGAACTGTGTGGAGAATGGAATCTGAGGCTATGTCAGCATTTTCAGTAGTTTCCAAAATGGGCAAAAGTTACTATTCTTCAATTCAAAGACTCAGAGGCCTAAAGAGACTGCTTGGATCATTTTCAGAACACAAGCTATAGAATTCCACTTAATGACAAACTGAAGAATAAAACATATGTAACCTATCACAACTGTACTTAAATATATATTACAAAATAATTAAAAACTACAATACTTGAGTGTTTGTAGTACATGTCACTGAGTTGCAGTATAAAATGTAGGGCTTTATCTGAAAATCCCCAAATGCAGTGGGTCTCTTCTTGTACTTCAGTGGGATTTTTCTCTATTACATACACACGATATTGCACATAGATATGAATAGACGATATGAACTATTTTCTTTAAAGAATAATTTGAGAAGTCTACACCAGCTAGAATTTCATATGTGAATATAAGAGACCTTAAAATCTACAAGCTAAAGGAGCATAGAAACTAATTTTCCATGCTGATGACTAGATAAACTACAGGCACTTGGACTAAAATCAACTGCCTATATTTATGGCAAGTAACTCTTTTATGACTTCAGAGTACCACCATTCACATGCAAAACTCCACATTGGGTTACTATATGCCATGTAGCAATAGTCTGCACATCATTCACCCAGGAAATACAACACTTAAAGCCAAAAGGAGGAGTGAGTATTCTGTCACTGCAACTTTTCAGTGAATAACAAGATTAGGGGTTTTTACACTGTGGGTGGTTTTTCTCCCCGTCTATTTTTCATTGTCTTTTGCTAGTTGAAATAAAACAATGAATTTGCACGTGTTAATGCATCTGAATAGATACATGTTTAAGATCTAAAAGCACAGATGGTACTGGAGGTAAGCCAACACTGAGGCTTATTTTGTAGCCTTTTGAAGCCTTTTGCACAGCTGAGCTGCATTCAGAAGCTGCTGTTGGTCCCAAGCAGCAAAAGACCCAGAGTATTCACTGGCGCAGGGAAAGATTTTTGTTTCTGTGCTGACTTAAGATCTATGCTGTAGTTTTGCCAGATTTCCAGCATGTGGTTGGTATGCAATGACACATCTGCTCTGACTGAACGGAAAAGAGGGTAATAGCATGAAATAGCTACTATTTTAGTTGCTGCCTCACAAAATTCTTTCAACATCATGCTTTTCTGGGACAGAAACAGAAACTGGCTGGAACAAAAGATATGGAATTTAGAGGAAGAATATCCAAGTTAGTAAAGGTAAAAATAAACATGCAAAATGGCTTTGTTATTTGACATTCATTGAACTTTGATATGTCAAACATGAAACATTCCAGGAGATGAGATGATTTCACTCTCAAGAAGCCTGTCCTTTTATTTCCTTTCATTTCATTTTCTGACACCTTTACAATGACAAGTCCTCAGCATATATCCATTGTAGCTTCAGCTTTTCCTTGGAGAACATGTAGCAGAGCCATTCAAGTGATGTGTAAAAGAGCTAGAAAAGCCCCACTTCTCTATTACCACCAACAACTTTCTGAGAAAATAAATTAATGTAAATGAATCTTTATGTGTTTTTCTTATGCTTCTGTCAAATCTATTAAACAATCATTTCATTTTTAGTGCTTAGGGGCTCAAATAAGATTCTTCCAAGAATGGCCAGAATTGTAGGAAAAGACAATCTCTGTTACAAATTGATCAAGATATTAACTGATGAAGCACTAAAAAAGGGGGGGAACAAGAAAAAAAAATGTATCTCAGGATGCAGGAAGTTAATGTAATTTGGCCAAGGTAACATAGGAAGTCTATGAAAAACTAGGAGTTAAATCGAGACTCATTACTAGAAGATCAGCAGGGTGCCTTTCCCCTATCCATTAGTAAGAACCCCTGATTCACTTTTCAGTACTATTGTGATATTAAATGAATCAACATAACCAAGAGAGATAAAACGTGTAGAAATGGTGCAAAGCATGTTAAATCTGGCCTTAAGCAAAAGCTTGGAATATAAATCTCGGTGTCACAAGATCCCCACAGATAAGCAATCTCTGTGTTCCAAACCCATTCTCCATATGGGATAAATTTAAAGCTCTAGTTGTTTCTCAAGGCAGAACAGCCTTAATATGAAAAAAGACCCCAAACAAAACAAAAACATTGTAATCACTTTATGTATAAGCATATCCTCTGCTTGCAGAAAAAAACCCAGTACAGTTAAATCATATCCCCAAATCCAGTTTGCTGAGGGCCCTACATCTTAAGCTTAGTTCTTATAAACTAATAAATATAACTCACTGCAAAAAGAAAAATTAATTAATTAATTGTGGTCAAAACAGTGGAGCTAATGGAAATTTATGTGGCCCAGAAACCAGCCTTTATCTCTGTTTTTGTTTTGTTTTGGTTTGGTTTTTGTTTTTGCATCAAAATAATCAGTGTTTTATAGTGTATAGTGTAATACACCTATGTATACAGGAGATTTCAAAAAAACAATAATTATCAAAGAGTAAAAATTGTCACACAAAACTCACAATCCTCTGTTTTTATAAAGCATTATTATAAAAATACTAAAATAAATCTGCTGTAATTCACCTAATGGATCCAATTTCTCTTCACTCCTTTCTGCAGTAACTCGAGTCATTTTGTAACATATTGTCATCACGCATTCTCTTTGATCTAAGAAATAGACACCTACTATGTCTATGCATTTCATCAACATTCTACTGATTCCAAAATGAAGTATATTTTCAGTCATTCTTCTATTTCTTAGCTTCCCATCACAGTCTTATTTGTTTTTTTCTGTCTATAATCATTTCATTTTGGAAGACATTTGCAAATGTAATAATTTCATACAAAATGCGAAGATGCATGTCAATGATGTTTCAGAAATAAGATTTTCACACTGAAACACACTACAATCATCCACAGCTAACTTGTAGCTGCTCATTTAACTCTTCAACATTTGATTTCTGTATCAAATTGGAAAACATAATATAACAAAGCTGTTGAAATATATGTGCTTATATCAGCTGTACACCTAATAACTTTTAGATCAAATGTACAAAGACTATGGAATTCAAAGGATGCATTTGTTATGTCACCACAGATCACTTAATAATGCAGATGTCTAATTATGTAATTAGACAGCATTGAGATGACACACAGGATTAACTTAATTACAGAATGGACTTAAAAATCAATCCTGCAAAAAGTAAACTTGTATTATGTGGCTGTTCAATATATTTTTCAAATGTTGGAAATGAAGATATAAAGTACTTAAGATACAGCTTAATGGAAAAATACTTTGTGCACGTCTGTGTGCTTTCTTAACAGAGACATATTCATACATCAAATTTATAGTCCATTACTTTGTCTGGTAGATAGCAGTAATAATTAAACTAATGCAGATTTCTAATTGTATCTGGAATAGGAGATAAAGAAAATCAAATAATGTAGTACTTACTAAATGCAGCCTGTCTAAAGAAAAACAAAAGTCCAAATTGGAGAAGAAAACACACCAGTTATAAAATCACAGAATCAGAGAAACCATAGAGTTGGAAGGAACCTTTAAAGGTCATCTAGTCCAACTCCCCTGCAATGAACATGGACATCCACAGCTCAACCAGGTCACTCAGAGCCCCATCAATCCTGGCCTTGAATGTCCCCAGGGATGAGGCTTCCAGCACACCTCTAAGCAACCTGTTCCAGTTTTGTGATAATGACCTTGAAAATATGGTGATGTTGACTAAAATATGAAACAGCAATTTCAATTCAAATAATACAGTCAAAAACTGAAATCGGTATTAGTCTTATCTGCAATAATCAGAACGAAAATGAAATAAGTTGACAGATTTCATAGCAGTATTTCAAAATGACACTGAAAATCTTCCAACTCTGATTAGAATTTGAACCCATCACATTACAAATTGAAATCAAGTGATCTGATTGATTAGCATTTTATTGACTGATACCAAAAAACAGGGTAAAAAATCTGTAGAGAAAAATATGCTTAATTCAGTGAGAAGTCAAGTGAGTCTTTATAAACATGTGCTGCATCTTATCTGAGGCCTATTAGTTAGAGGGAAGACTCCTTCTGATCTCAGTGTACAATCAACCAGGTTCCCTGAACAGTCAGAGAACAATTGTGGGTTTTTTTTTTTGCTTGTTTGTTTGTTTGTTTCTTTTTTTGTTTTGTTTTTCTGTTAGGTTAAAACACTGTAGTAAATGATGCATGGCTACTGCTTCACAGGCTTGACCTGAACCAAGGCCTTGTTTGAGTCAGTTTAAAATGGCTCTGTAGACAGTTATCAAAACAACAGCTGGTTTCTAGGAGCAGTTTCATCTGTTGTCAAGGAAGACTCTTTCTCATGCTACTCAAAAAGATGAATCCAGAATAGGTCTCACCAGGGATGAACCTCACTGATTCTTCCTTCTCTTTTCCCATTAGCTTCAGCTCAGACATAGAAGTCCTAATTATTCGGAAGGCACATAGGCTAAGGTACACAGAAACAGAAAACTAGGTTTTTTGATTATTCATTTCAATCTATATATTTACCTTACACATACTCTATAGTCATTATTACTATACAAAGTCAATATTAATCAAAATATATTTTAAACATCATTTATCCACTGTAGTTCAAAACGTAACACAATCAAAGAAGATTCTGAGATATCATCAAGCTGAGAGAGGAGGGGAAATTCCTGCTTCCTTTTGATTCATAATGCAATTAACTTTCAGAATGTCAGAGTTTCTCTCCAAACAGAAATGCCAAGTCCTGACCAGCTGGAATGATTAGGGCAACAATATTTATTTCTGTAGTTTACTGTGTCATTTTACTATCTCCTGAGAGTCAAAGTGAAATATCAGAATAAATGATCAGCAAAGGTCATTTTAAATGACTTAAAGTTGTAAGAAATCTGCACACTTCTAGCCAAGAATCTGCTTCTTCTATAATCACTTCAGTGTTATGCTTGCCCTGAGTTTTGCTTGTACACACAGACACTTCTACCAATATGGAGGTGGCCACCTGAAAGTAGAAGAAATACATGAGAGCACAAAAGGACCTATTCCTGTTAGCTACATAGTAAGTACTGCCAGATGTGCAAATACTGTGAATTTAAGTCAGCATGCAGCATTTTGCCAAATTTATGATCACCAAAAAAAAAAAAAATTCAGCTGTTAAATTCAATAGCAAAATGCTGATGACCAGAGTTAATGCCATCTGGTGTGTTAGACAATTGTGATTTCCCAAACAGATTTATTGTGAAGAGCAGAAAAAGCCAATATAATTAAGATGAAAAAAGGAAACCTGTGCTGTTGACAACAAGCAAGCATATGACCCCGTGGTCACTATGTCCTCTTGCTGGGTGCTGGCACCTTCAGTTTGAAGACACTCATACATCATGATACAACTCTGCAAAGAAAAATAAAGTTTATGGCATGCCTATCTGCTTCTACATCACTATTGAAGTGGTGAAATTAAAACCAGCTGTGAATACTTCCCACTTTTCTTTATGGAACAGCTTTGTGGGACTGGACAAGTGCAATGAATACCTGCTGCCACAGGAAACTGTGTCCAAGGGGCAGCTTCTAAAAAGCATATGTGAGGACACTAAGCCAATCAATTTGAACAATTCTCTTTTTGTCAGAAAAATTAACATAGAAAATGAATTAATATTATGTGGACTGCTGTTTAATAAGTCCACTGTAGTTGACAGCATGTCATTTATTGTAGACTTCTGTGCATACTAGATATATACTGGTACTTCTGACTATGAACAGTGGCCTTCTCTGATCAGCTCCAATGGGCTTATTTTTATTGCTCTTACTACTGATCAGGATCAGTAAATTACCCAAACTGTAAATCTCCTTGCATATGTTAAGAGTGCAGTGGCATCTAATACATCTTATCAGCATATTGAGCTTAAACAATATTCTAAGATTAAAATAGTATGTTGAGAAACAAGTCACAAATTTGGGCTTTTACGTCTCATACCATTCTGCACCCACTCTTTCTCTTGCTCAGGTACAAATTGTTCCAGGTCTCCAATTTTGTCTTGCTATCCAACACTATCTGGATCCTGCTTTCTGCTGTAAAAATGCTGCCGCAGGGAGACACCAAGATAGCAGTGGCACCTTCAGCTAACCTCAATGACTGCTAGAAATTTTTAGAACCCCTGACAGAAGTCTTAATGGCCCCAGTACATAACTTTGGCAGAGTAGCTGCCAAAATGCACTATGAACTCCTTACCAGAAATAAACCTAAAACCATAGTACATAGTATATGGCACCCTTGGCCTCCACACCAAAAATCCTGTAGTACTAAGACGATTGCTATTTACAACTGTCCTTGGAAAAACATACATATTTAGTGGTATTTCAAAGCATTTGTTTCTCTGTGGAGCTCTGTAGACGTAAGCATAGAAAGACTTCACCCTCGAGTAGTTGCTAGTAGCAACCAGATAAGGAAGTAGTAACGCAAGTGCTTACCAAGTGCTTACTAAGTGCTTACGCAAGTTAAGAGGGTCGTAGACGAAGTTGTACAAGGCTATATAAACTCCTGTCACGATTTAATAAACGTCCCTTTTTACCTTCCACCACATTGGTGTGCACCGGGGTAGATGGACAGACCGATGAGTCCCTAACGGTTGCGAACACCTGTGTGAAGCTGAAGCGGGCGTTCGGCTTCATATGGTGACCCCGACGTGATCGTTAGGGAATAGTGGTCGGCCACAGGCGGCGTGGCGATCCTGCTCTCATCCGTCTCCCTTGGGGAAGGAGGCGATGACCCTAGAAGAGGGGGCTGCGGCTTAGGAGAGTGGAAGCTGGGTAGCGTCGGAGGGGGCTCTACGGCCGGGAGCCTGCTAACCCTGCCGAGGACCCAGGAGCCCACCGGAAGAGGAGCCTGGTGGGAGTTCGAGTTCAGTCTGCGGGACGGAGTGAACATGGAGGCCGTCATAAAGGTGATTTCGTCCGCGTGTAAGACCTACTGCGGGAAGACTGTACCTTCTAAGAAGGACATAGGGGCAATGCTGTCCCTTTTACAAAAGGAGGGACTGCTTCCATCCCCCTCCGATTTGTATTCCCCGGGGTCCTGGGATTCCATCACCGCAGCACTTTCCCAGCGGACGATGGTACTCGGGAAGTCAGGGGAGTTGAAAACCTGGGGGTTGGTCTTGGGAGCGCTGAAGGCAGCGCGAGAGGAGCAGATTACATCTGAACAGGCGAAGTTTTGGTTGGGTCTGGGGGGAGGAAAGGTCTCTCCCACAGGAAAACCGACTACCGAGCCCCAGGTCGAAGAGGAGAAGGAGAAAACGACTGCGCCGACGGAGACAGGGGCCGCGCTCGAACCGCCGATTCGAGACAAAGAACAGCTCGAGCCTTATCTCTCGGCTGCAGCGGCTCCTCCGCCGGCGGCCCCCCCGCCAGCTTATGGGTGTGGCTTTTCCCTCTATCCTTCTCTCGCCGCGTGGGGAGGGGGTGACGTTAAAGGGGCGGTAGATCAACAGGAAATGGGCGGGGGAAAGGAGGGGTCCGTCAGGGTGGAACAGCAAATCGCTGCTCCTGCCCCCCCTTCTCCATGGGGGATGGAACAGGGGCGTGGTTGCCATAGCTCGGCCCTTACTGATTGGGCGAGGATTAGGGAGGAGCTCGCAACGGCGGCCCCGTCCGTGGTGGCCATGCCCGTAGTGATAAAAACAGAGGGACCGGCTTGGACCCCTTTGGAGCCGAAACAGATTACGCGATTAGCCGACACAGTCAGGACCAAAGGTTTACGATCTCCAATTACTATGGCAGAAGTGGAAGCCCTTATGTCTTCCCCGCTGCTGCCGCATGACGTCACGAATCTTATGAGGGTCATACTAGCCCCCGCCCAATATGCCCTGTGGTCGGACGCTTGGGATGTCCAGTTATACACGGTTATAGCGGCGGCTACTCGAGACCCTCGACATCCTGCGAATGGTCAGGGACGGGGGGAACGAACTAATTTAGATCGCTTAAAGGGCCTGGCCGATGGAATGGCTGGGAACCCAGAGGGCCAGGCCGTGCTTTTGAGACCGGGGGAGTTGGTTGCTATCACGGCGTCGGCTCTCCAAGCGTTCAGGGAGGTTGCCCGGTTAGCGGAGCCTACAGACCCTTGGGCGGACATCACACAGGGACCGTCGGAGTCCTTTGTGGATTTTGCCAATCGCCTTATCAAGGCGGTTGAAGGGTCGGACCTTCCATCCTCGGCACGAGCCCCCGTGATCATTGATTGCTTTAGACAGAAGTCACACCCAGATGTCCAACAGCTTATACGAGCGGCACCCTCCACATTAACAACACCGGGAGAGATAATTAAATATGTTCTAGACAGGCAGAAGGTTACTCCACTCACGGACCAGGGAATAGCTGCGGCTATGTCGTCAGCCATCCAACCTCTAGTTATGGCAGTAGTCAACAGAGATAGAGATGGGAGTATGGGATCGAGATGGTTCTTTGGAGCGACCTCTGATTATTTTCCCAGTGGTAGCCCTGGTTAAGGGAAGCATCCTGGGGAGAGATTGTTTGCAGGGTTTGGGGCTCCGTCTGACAAATTTATAAAAAGGGCCACTGTTCTTACTGTAGCGTTACATCTAGCTATCCCACTGAAGTGGAAACCAGACTACACCCCTGTGTGGATTGATCAGTGGCCCCTTCCCGAGGTTAAATTAGTAGCGCTAATACATTTAGTTGAAAGGGAATTACAATTAGGGCACATAGAACATTCGCTTAGCTGCTGGAATACACCTGTCTTTGTGATCCAGAAAGCTTCCAGATCCTATCGCCTGCTGCATGACTTGCGTGCTGTTAATGCTAACTTAGTTCCTTTCGGGGCAGTCCAACAGGGGGCTCCAGTTCTTTCGGCGCTTCCGCGTGGCTGGCCCCTGATGGTACTGGACCTCAAGGATTGCTTCTTTTCTGTTCCCCTTGCGGAGCAGGATCGTGAAGCTTTTGCGTTCACCCTTCTTTCTGTTAATAACCAGGCTCCTGCGCGCAGATTCCAATGGAAGGTCCTGCCTCAAGGGATGGCGTGTTCCCCCACTATTTGCCAGCTGATAGTGGGACGGGTATTGGAACCCCTTTGACGTCCACAGTGAATCCATACACAAGAAGCTCCAGTTTATGAAGGAACACGTTAACAAGATCGGCGTGGAAAAGGACCCGATTGGAGATTGGCTGCGTGGACTGTTCGGAGGCATAGGGGAATGGGGTATACATCTGCTGAAGGGTCTACTTATGGGACTTGTAGTCATCCTGCTTTTGCTGGTTTGCGTGCCTTGCTTGTTGCAAATTATGCTAGGTTGTACACAGCGAATGATTGATCGCACTATTAATTATCACATAGAATACAGGAAAATGCAAAAAGCTTGTAGACAGGCAGAAAACAAGGCGGTATAAGGGTAGTGCGGGATTCTTTTGCGAGTCGGGATGTAACGGGGCAAGGCTTAACTGAGAGGACAATGGCATGTATAGGCGTAATGCGGGGATTTCGGTTGTACGCGGTTAGGGTCCTCTCAGAATATGGTAGTTACGCTTGAGCATAGGGAGGGGGATATGTAGACGTAAGCATAGAAAGACTTCACCCTCGAGTAGTTGCTAGTAGCAACCAGATAAGGAAGTAGTAACGCAAGTGCTTACCAAGTGCTTACTAAGTGCTTACGCAAGTTAAGAGGGTCGTAGACGAAGTTGTACAAGGCTATATAAACTCCTGTCACGATTTAATAAACGTCCCTTTTTACCTTCCACCACATTGGTGTGCACCGGGGTAGATGGACAGACCGATGAGTCCCTAACGGTTGCGAACACCTGTGTGAAGCTGAAGCGGGCGTTCGGCTTCAAGCTCTCATAACCCAGTTATGTGAAGCCCGGTGTTTTCTGAGATCAGCACTTCAGAGGCATGGTCACACTTTATTCATGAAGGTAACGAATTGCACGCTCTCACTGTAGGAGAGCTTAGTGTTAAAAGCATTTCCCTACAGAGGCAACTATACTTTCCCTCAACCTCAGATGGTTTAGATTTCATTCCCTGATCCCATAATCACACAGTCATGGAAATCTCCCTAAACTCCAGGCTCTAGTTATTCGTGTTAAGAAAGCTCTCTGTGCCTCCGCAAGATCAGTTTGCATCCAGAAATACTCAAAACGTCAGAAGGAGAGAAGACGTAAGCAGATATCTGCATAGCAAGGTAGAAAGTGAACCTGAGTTCTTGTATTTTATTTCAAAAGCACTTTATTAATACTCCTTTAAGCTGGGAGCCAGGCCCAGCTCTCACTGCTCTTATCCAGTAGGAGAGCTGGAGCAGCATTCCCAGATGCGCTGGTTATAGGGCATTCTAACAGGAAACGGGGTGACGTAGGGTTCAAATCTCTTCAGGCTGAGGAAGGTTAAGAGAAAAAAGTTTCCCTTTTCCAGGGTAAATGCTGTGATTATTAGACAATTATGTAAATAGAAAGCACATTTCTCTAGCTACTTTTCTGAATTAATTCAGATCTGTCAACACTTATTAGAGAAACTCAGTTAATAGCTACCAGATCAAACTCCAGGACAGACTGGGGCAAAGCATTAAACTGCACTACAAAGTGTGGAATTCATTTGAATATGGACAGTAGTTTAAAAATCTGTGCAAAGGGAGATGTCTATGTCTATGTCTATTTGATAAGTCCCTACCATGTACTAGCCAGTCAGGGGAAGGGATTTGGGAATTTTACAGCACTGTTCTGCACTGGTGTGGCATCATCTTGAGCACTGGGTACAGTTTTAAGTACCACAATATAAGAACTATGAGAGAGTGTCCAAAGGACAGCTACAAAGATGGTTAAGATCCTAGAGGGCCAAGATGTGTGAGGAACAGCTGAGGTTCGCTCCCTGTGTGTGCTCAGCCCAGAGCAGAAGAGCTGAGGGGAGGCCTGATGGCTGCTGCAGCTCCTCACAGGCAGCGGAGAGGCAGCCCTGAGCTCTGCTCTAGGACAGCAACAGGGGAGAGGCAGCTGGGGATTAAGGAAAGGGTCTGCACCAAGGGGTGCAGAACCCTAACAATATATCACAGTCTGCAACCAGCACTGGAAGAAAACCCATTCCATTGCCTAAAGAGAACTTAATTTTTGTACAAATCACCTGAATACAGGAGGAGGGAAGGAGGGAAGGAGGGAAGGAGGGAAGGAGGGAAGGAGGG
>JAPSGF010000034.1:2312282-2322702 GCA_035772895.1 Perdix hodgsoniae
GAGGGAAGGGGAAAAAGAAAGTACTGAGCTTAGATCTAACCAAGGACAGCAATGACTTTTGCACTGTCATTTATGTGAACTTGTGGTCTTGTAATTACTGCTGGATCACCCACAGAAAAGTCTGCTCTCTTCTTTTTAAATAATGAGTGGGTGCAGGAATTATTTGTGGGTTACTGAACACATCTCTAGTCATTAGTTTACCATTCATTTCAGAAGAGGTTGATTACATTAACAACCCAACTAGCACAAAAGATTTAGAGATAAAGCATTCTTTTTTTTTTTTTTTAAATAAAATCTTGTACCACAAAGTAAAGCAAGCATAAAAATGTACATTCTGGTTTTGTACAAGAGTAATATCTAGAATAATATCTGAAAAATAAAATAATGACAATACAAAGGGCCATATTAAATCAATGTACTGGTCTAAAATTCTGATTATTATATATATGCACTTTATTTTTCATTGCTCTTACCACTTTCAAACAAAGATGGAAATGCACAGCTGCAGCATTTCGCAAATTCCACTTTTCTATCTAGTTTATTCAACAACTTTATCCACAAAAACATGTTTATTGATTTCTTTTATGAAAAGCATGCATCATCAACAACTCTGTGTTGTCAGTCTTAGGATAAGCTTGAAAGCTCTCTACAGCCTCCTATTCAAGAGCTTCACCTCTATCACACTGGGGTTAACACAAGTGCTTGATTTCAGCACTATATATCACTAACTGCTTTCTGCTGTCTCTATTTTGAAACAAATGAAAAACAAGTCCTGTGAAAGCATTAACAAACTGGCAAGATAACTGATAAACTACAGAAACGAGTTCTTTTTTTCCCCACAAGCCTCCCCATTCTCTGTAGTTTCTTCTCTGGTTGAATTGAGCTGAGCATACAGGCTACATTTTCCTAGATGTCCTTGTATAAGTACTACCTTTTCAACACACTGTATAAATTGTCATTAGAGCCAATCAATCTCTATGTTTCAAACTTAGTAGGGAGTACTTTCTCCATTAATGACTCAGTCTAGAACCAAAAGGGACCTTTATAGATTTACTTATTATTTTTGCTCCAAATCATACAAATTAAAAAGAATTTTCTTTTAGTTCTTTTCATTATCTCATCAATATTGTTGTGGTATTAGTATCCTTACATAAGATCACATTTTTTTCTAAAACTTGGATCATAACAAAATGCAAAATAAGTAGGCACTATAAGTTAGGAATTAAATTAATTTCTTTAGGGAAAAAATGTTTTAAGTAGTGTATAAACCATCTGTTTCCTTGATACGTACCCTTTCAGCTCCCTAAAAATTGAGAGAATGTATAAGGTGAAGAAATTTACTACATATACTGTAGGAGCAGTGTAGGCTAAAATAAAAGGTTAAATGAAAAGGGGAAATTTCTGAATTAACACAATCACAAACAAACCTTCTAGAAGGTTGCTCAATTCTTGTATGGATGGAACCATATAAATGTGATTCTTTAATAAGGGAGACAAACATTACATGCCACAGATATAAAGTATTAATGCTCTCTGTTTTGTGCTGTGCTGCAGTACAAAAGCCACAGAACAGCTGCCTTCTCAGAAGCTGAAGAAGGGTAAAGGACTGTCCTAGGGCTGATGAACAGTGCAGCAAAAAGGTTATCACAGGCCATTCCCTTCTCCTCCAATTTACATGTGATATGCCATTGAAAGGAATAGCAATTTGTTAGCTTGAATATATTGTTAGAGTGACCACCAACTAAATATTTAAAAGGGAGTACATGATGACTCACCATAGTAAGGCAGTTAAGCACTTCTACGTTTAACCTGTAGCCTCACAAACACAAGTATCTGCCAAACCCATTTTACCCCAAAGTATCTTCAATCAGCAGCCAGCTGCACACTGAAGAGTTTAAAAGAATAAAATACTAACACAAGGAATGAAGGAATGTTACCCTAAATATTATACTCATTCATACATTGCAGTCAACCAGTAAATTAATTAATCATCAAAGGCTTCCATGTTGACCTGTGGAACTTTTGTTTGCCTTTCTGTGCGGCCTGTCACCAACTCAAAAGCAAAAATATTCACAGTTGTTCACTCTCCCTGTTCTATAACACACGCATTTCGTATACTTTTCACAACAGATCTAACTTCATTTTGACTGTGAAACAGGATAATGTTGTCATGAATAAGAAACTAGAGCAAAACACACAGACATTTCAATATAGCTTTTTCTTGCTAATTGTCTGAATTAAATGTTACCTTATCTTATACATATCAAGGGAGTGAGTTTTCCCTATGTCTTTTTGTACTATGCAAGCTAGACTTCATTGTTATTCATATTTCAATGGCTATTCTTGGATTTGAAGAGGTTATTTTAACAGACTTTTTTTTCCAGGTGGCTTTAGTACTTGTCCTGCCTAATTGCAGAAGATTTTTTTGCTGCTATTGTGGTCGACATGAACTACAGAATCAAGGACTCATGAACAGGACTTTTTTCAAAAGAACACGCTCATTATAGTCATTAGGGGGATTTTTATCCACAGTTACACTGTGCCCAAACTGCCTTTGAGAAAAAATGAACTGTAGGTTTAAATTCTTGGCCCCCAGACAGTAGTGATGTCTGACTCTTGACATTGTTGAATGGAAAACAAAAGGTCATTCAACTTATGAAGCCTATAAATTCAAAGCTCCAATTAAGAAAAATCTAGTTATACTAGAGGCTCTTTTAAACTAAGGAGAAATAAACACAATCTAATATTAAGAGAACCATGAAACTCAGCAGGGAAGGGGATCAGGAGCAATTACTTCTCAAAAATTCCATCATAGATACGATAGAGAACATCTTAAATGCCCACGTGGAGAAGAAATATGCTGCACTCTGAGTTAAAAAAAAAAAAGAAAAAAAAAAGGTGAGACTGTGAGCAGAGGACAAAGGCTATGTCCATCATATCTGCTAACAAGCTCAACTGCCTTTGTACTGGCAATTAAAGCTGAACAGTGTAATGTCTTTCTCCTGTGATGTGGATGCACATATACAGGACTCACAGCACAATTTAAAAAAAAATTGAGTTGCTGAGTGACAGCATAATTTATCAGCTCATTTACAATTTGTGAAGGCTCATACCAAAGAAAACAGATGACTAAGGATATACATTGGCTCCTTTGTTGATCCCCGAGCATACAAAACTTACTCTTTACTCATGTGAAAATCTGTTTAATTTTAAAACACACCAATGTCTGTTTATTTGCCAAACAGAGTGCAACTGTTCATTTCCATGCTGTAAATTGTATAAAGCTGACAGGCAAATATACTGTTGAAAGAGCCTATAAGCAATTAGTTTGTTTCAGTATTTTAAGAAACATATTTCACCCTTTTTGTAAATTATCTCTGCTGTGTCAACAGTATAGGTCAGTATAGACTTAAAATGCAGGTACAAGAATAGATTTAAAAAAATTTCCTTTTTGGAAGATTTCTAACTAATAGGTTTTGGAAATAGTATAGCTATCTTAAGTCTGATTGATCTCTACACACTCAGACAAAGTGACAAGAAGCTCTGAACATTCAGTATTTCAGGATTTTCCACCTTGTACAGTAGTTAGCTGTTCAAGCATTAGGAACACGTGAAATGCTGGTATGTATTCTTTAACTTAAGCATGGTGCCTCATCACACACAAACAGAAAAAAAAGTTCAAATGAAAACAAAATTTTAAAGCCCCATATTCATTTCCTCATTCCAGAATCACGTCTCTTATGAACACAATACAAAAGGACTCAGAATTATTTGAATTAAGCACAGCACACAGTTTCTTCCATGAATCTCTCCTTCGTTACATTTCTAAAGAGCAATACAAACACTTAGGGTTTTTTGTGCTGTCTCTGTTTCACATCTCCAGATTCCAACACAATCACATAAGTTGGAGGAAACTCGTTTTCCCAGGCTTTACTATGCCAAGAGTTTTCCAGTTCAATAGGGTCTTCTGGATTTAATAATTAACCATTGTTTCTGTCCTGGGGATTTAGCCTGCATGCCCACATACATACTTATTTCAATCCTACACTTTCAGGCAACATTTCTGGAACAAAGTTAGCCCCTTAAAGTCAGATAGCAAGTAGAAAAAGATTGAACAAATATGATGAAGCATTTATATCATTTTATTAAACTAACACTGAAACCACCCAAAAGCAATAAAAGCCCTGCAGGGCAGACCCTAAAGTCTTGCAAATAAGAGGCCTGCTAATGTAGCCTACAGAGCGGCTTTGATTAATATCTGCTGAAGCTCTTGTCCATAGTTAAATAGTTAAACAAATGAGGTGGAACCAATCATCATATTGTTAAATTAAAGAAATGAGCAGAGCTGACTCCATTAATGGCAAGCAACTAAAATCCATACTCAAAACAGAAGCAGAAAATTCTGTCAGTGGAAGTATACTGTCTAGTTGCAATACACCATCCCATTATGTCAGTAGAGTTTGAAGAGAGCACTTGCTAATGAAAGGCCATCATCTTGTCTGCATCTGATACATCACCTCAGAATCTTGTTGACTGAATGAATTTGATCCTGACAAAACAGTAAATGTGTTGCTTTTTTCTTTATTTCAGACAGCTTCCATTATGAAAAACCCAATCTAGTTTTTAAATAGTGTTAGCTCTTAAAACATTTAAATATTTATTACTACTGTTTAAAAGAGAGATTTTAGTCACTGAATCTGTACGCGACTTGCCTTGCAACAGCCTTCTATGACTCCCAGGTATTTAAGTTTCAGCATGTTGAAGAGAAACTGCAATGGCTCTTGGATTTTTGCTGTCTAGAATTGGTGGGATTACTTCTGGGAAATAAAATATAGCCCATCTTGAGGACTAGCCAGTTTCATGGAGACCAAGCTGGGAGTAACAGTAGAAGGAAGGATGAAAAAATGCTATAATAAAAACAAAAAGTGAGGACTACGACTCAGATTTTGTGTGCTGTAGAGCAAAGACCAATGACATTGATGGCTGATCTTTTGGTAGATGAGATGACTGAGTGTAGATTGAACTCCAAGCCTAATTTATTTCAAAAATTAACACTAAGCACAGCACTAGTTCATAGTATAGAATCCTTGGAGATGGAAAGAGGAAAAAAAAAAGTGAAATTTTGAGAATAAAATTATTTTCCATAACTTAAAAGGCAAAGGTATTTATTAACAATGACTGCTTATTTCTATCTTATCTTCAACATATTATTTGAAGGGGAAATCAAAAAAGAAGAAATTAAAGCAACATGAAAAATGTGTGCATCATAATTGAAAAAGTGCTCTGGAATCCCAGCAGTAGATTAAAAACCTTGGTTTGAGAACTTGAAAAATTATATTCTGACTAATTAAAAAGTCACTATTATCAACAATAACCCACTGTTTTCTTTCATAGTTTTATCAAGAGTAATGTTCAATTCTGGATACTTTTTTTAAAAAGTATCCTTTCTTGCATTTTAAAATAGATAGTTACCTCTTCTAAATACAGATATTTCAAGGCAATAAATTCCTGACTATCTGGATAGGAAGATAAGAAGTTAAAGTGAAAATAATGTTTCTCAGTATTTCATCTGATATTAAGCTCAGTATTGTTAGAATGCTGTCTCCATCCCTAACTACAAACCAAACTATCTTATTTCTGTATGAAGTAAATGACAGTAATGCATAACTGATCCATTATTCCAACAGTGAGATGGTAACCATAGTTTTCTATGTAATGCAATTCTTAAATAATAATCATGTCAGCAGCAGTATTGAAGGTTAAATATAAGTAATATATATTTTGATATACAATGTCTTCTTGGGCAAATACTAGTGACATCAGGCTATGCCATATTGAAAGAAACATTTAATAAAAATGCCACTGATACATTATGTTTTAACACATCTTTTTTATTTATAAAAAAGAGAACATTCAGATTTCACAGAGTTTTAAGAGCTACAGTTTAAAACTTCTCTGCTCTTTGATGTTGCAGAATCACCAACTGTTCCTTTGAAATGCAGCAGCAGCAGCTGAATCAAATCACTCTCCATCAACATTGGTGATAACCCATTCAATCTCCTGTCCCACTGTTGACCTCAGTCTGGTTCTGATCAGAACTAGTTTGGTTAAAAGAGCATTCACCTTCACAAGCTGACAATGAGAGTCAAGTAAACTGAAAGCTATTTATGTCAGCATTTTTAAGCTGCATAGCTATTAAAAATATCTATATAATCAGTAATACACAAGCTATCTGAACTTTCAGTACATGAGAATTTGATCAGAGATTAATACGGCTAAACAAATTCATCAGCATAAATAGACTTCTTTTTTTTTTATTATCCCAGATTATATATTAGCAGCAACATATGCATAGTATCAAATGTGTGATCAGTGCCTGTGAGAAATTCAAAGTGACTTTAGATAGCACTGTCCTAAGCTACTTTACTGTGTGACTATTAAAAGATCATGGATTTGGATGTGCATTTTAGTATGACCTTTTAAAGCAACATTACATTTTCACCAAAAGTTGTCTTCTTTGCAGTGCTTGCTCCAGATTCTGAATTAACCCTATCTAAGCCTAAGGTTCAGCATTATCCAAATTCTCTATTTCTCAGTTGCTAAATGTCTCTATGCAGGTGTGGCTTATGAAAATATATGAACACATGGCAAAGGAAAAATTTTGTCACAAACTAATTTGTCTGGCAAAAGCTCAAGAACCCCAGTTCTAGTAGATCAGTGCTAGTAGAAAACAGCAGGGTTCTTTTTTTCTGTAAAGTTGAGACATTCTATCCAGACTAGGAATGCATACAATTTGTTCCTCTGAAATGTTGTAATAAATAACTTTCAATTTACCTGACTCTTTGGAAAAATGTATTCCAATTTGAAAGATTTAAAAGTTCATACATGAAAACAATGGGTTTTCAGAAGCACACCATGTAGTGCACTTAGTTTTCAATAAATCAATTTTGTCATATGGGTATGGCAATATACTAGTACTAAATTTTTTCCCTCTGAGTATTTTCCTCCAATAAGAGCTCAATTTCAAAGATAAATAGAGCAAATCTCACCCATGTAGCTCTACTGTTTTTAAATGCAATTGCACAGCTGTGGCACATTTTGCTAATTTAAACAGAGAGCTATGCTGGCTTGGTGATTACAAGAGATTTCTTGTGATTACAATTTCCAGTTTGCATGATATGGAAATTCTCATAGTCAACTGCCTGTTGAATGAAGAATACATTTATTGCATATGTAAAGGAAAGAGGAAAAGAAAGAAAAGCAAAACATTCAGAAGTGGAAACATCAAAAGTGACGTTTATTTAAAAATGAAGAGGTATCACCTGTTCTAAGGCCAAATCAATGACACTTATCTTCTAGATGACCTGGGAGAACATCTGCACAGCTTTTTCTTAAATGTCCATTGCTGAGGACTTCATAACTTCCTCTGAGAAATGCATTCTAGCACTTCCCCAGTCATTTTATTCAAATATCATTTCTGATGTCTAATCTAAAACTTTCTTGCTTCAGGTAAATCCTCAGCTACTATTTCTCTCTACCTCTGGTTAACCAAAAGACAACTGTTGACTGACAGTATTGCTGACACAGGTTGGATAGAGCTGAGTTCAGAAGGATGTGTTGATTAAAGGAAATGGAGGCAGGTATGAATTGTCTCTGAGACAAAAAAAAGCGCCTTTGTTCTGACAATTCTGTTAAGGATAAAACTGTGTTATGGCATGTAAACTTTTGAATGTGTCTTTCAAAAGTAAGACATTTGAGTTTTTGCTCTTCTGCCATGAAGTATTTTGAACAGATATGCTCATTTCTATCCCAGTGATGTGAAGAATACAGAAATAATGTAAGTGAGGCTTAGCCAAAATAAAGAATACATGCAAAAATAATTAAATTTTTTGTACTAATGTTCATATGACAGTCATGGCACTTGGTATTAGAAGTCTCACAGAAGGTGAGACAAGATTTGTTCCTTGTTTTTTCTGTTTGTTTGTTTTTTCTTGAGCGTAATATCTGATACACTACTATGAAAAGTTACTGGCTTCATCCAAGGTCATACACAAATTCTTGTTGCCTCTAACTCTCTCAATATCTCTTTAGGTCCTTACAAGAACTTATGACAGTTGAATTTAAACTAGTTGACCTATACACATCTCTGCTTTTCCCTTCTTTCCTTTTCTAATGATAGAAATCACATTTGCCACTCCCTAGGTCTTCCAGTAGCTGAGCTCTCCTTTACAAATCTAAAATTAAGCTCTGATTTTTATGACACTACCTCAGCACAGACTTAGGAATAAGGCATAATGATTTAAAAGTATAGAACTTAAGTTCTTTCAAACAATCTTTCTTTTTTTCAAACAATCTGTCTTCCTTGGCAGAAGTAGTTAGTACAAGACTGCTTGGGGTTATGGAGGAAATGGAAACAAAAATAGGCTTGGGAAAGCACTAAAGTACCACCAGATTAGACAGCACACCATCTTCCTGTATCATGAACTATGAAACTGGCAAATAAAATAGTTGGCCATCAGGCATGTTCTGGTTCTTGGTAGTGTCTTTTCAGTACTCAGTTACAGATGTTGATTTAGAAGCTTCTCAGAAGAATCTAAGTTCCTCAGATTAGGAGATATTTATACCTATGTAAAATCACATTCCCCAGTTATGCTGTGGTATTTCTCATCTGTATAGTAAAGTATACATAGCACAGACATTTTAACTGAAACTAGAAACAAACACCTATGAAGCAGGTTGAAAAGTCTTAAGGCAAAGTGGAAAAACTGGAAGTCACAGTTCTAATATACATAGGAGTTTATGATTCTTCCTCCACTATTGTAATTATCTAACAAGCAGTATGATAGTTTACAGGGAACAGAAGACATTCAGAAATATATGAGATAGTTCTTCCTTCTTAATTTGCATAAATTCTTATATTGATTAATGTTGAGTGCCAGAAATGAGCAAATAGGATAGTCAGCAGTCTTTAAAAGGAAGCATTCAGGCCACTGTGCGTTGGACTAAATACACAAATATTCAAAGTTATTTTATCACTCAAAATTATCAAAAATTTTATTTCAAAAAGCTTACAATTTCCCCATTGTTCAAGTACTTAGCTTAACGCTGAATAAACAGAGAGACTGGGAAAGTCAACTCAAACAGAAGCAACCTTGATAGAAGCAATGAAATTCAGCAGCTCAAAAGCAGTTTCCCAGACATCAGTGAGAACAATACTGAGAAAATTGTTTAAAATTCCTCACCCCACTCCCAACTATCAATAACAAAATAAATAAAGCATTTCATTTCTGCTTGGCTAGATGTCCTGGATATTCTAAGAGGCTGTTAAGCAGATAGCTTTAGTGCATGAAAAATGCATGGCAGTCATTTTGTTCCTGTGTCCATTATTTAACACATTGTATGTACAGGATACAGAATTTAATCTTTTCAAGTCTTACTGCTTTACCCTTTCACTATATTTATCTTGTGTTCTTTGATGACACAACTTTAAAATTTAACATCTGTAGGCCCAAACGTCAATACTGCATGCACAACTCATTCAGTCCATCGCAAATCACAGTCTTTAGAGATATCATCCCTGCCATGGATCCAATTGTTTATTCCTGATGAATTTACACTTGGTGTGTATACAGGAAAGTAATGCCCTTTGGGCATGGGTTGCCTTTTATTATCTGTGCAATATCAAGCACAATGTAGCCTCTAGAGTGTTCAGAGCCTCTGAGTGTTGTGTTCTACCTCCTTTACATTCTTTTTTTCCATAAATAACATAGAGATTTCAAGATGGAGAGACCTCCTTGGAGCACAGGGATAACTGTCATCCTTTTGCAGGTATCCTTAAAAAAAAAAAAAAAAAAAAAAAAACAGAAAGCCATCATATATTTCACCTTACTAGTAAGGCAGAGAATTTTGCTTTCATCATGCTCACTTCTCTGCTGGTTTTGTTCCTTATTCCACGTTTACATTTCCTGTTCCCTTTTGTTATACTGATATCCCATTCCCAGTTCTTTTACCTTCTTTCTTCATCTCAGCCTTCATTCTAGTTTCTCTCTAGTTTTCTTTCAGAGAACTATCACATCTCCAATATACAAAGTTTTAATATTTAGATGCCACTCCCTACCCCCCCACACATAAAGGATCTTAGTGTATCATATATACATAGACAGAAACCAGTGTGACATACATGCACATATCACTTACACAGGGAAATGTGCCTTTCTTGACTCTGCTAAACATGGAATGGAATCTGTAGAGCATATAGCCAAAAAGAAATACACAGCACTGCTTCCCATATTCAAAATTTCTTATTCACAGTCTCTTGTACGCGCAATCTCATCTCTCAAACAGAACTGAATGGTGATGACTGAAAGATACTGTTACTTATATATCTTACTAATAATTCTCTAATAAATTGAATATTGTC